>CM029020.1:5481827-5561926 GCA_016801055.1 Panax notoginseng
GTGTGTTCGGGAGTGTTTTACCGACCCTCTTTGGGCTGAAGGCTTGGGCCTGGTCAAAGGAGGTCGGGCTCATGTGTTCGGTAGCATAGAGGAGGATGGGGTCGGGTACCCGAGCCCAATAGGCTGGGACCCGGTTGTGACCATGGAGGTCGGGTCGGGCATTCGCGTCTTTTGGGACAGGGCCCAGATCGTGCTTTTGTCTGGCTGATAGGTTGGCCTAAAAGTTTGAGCACCCGCATGCAGAGTTGGAGTGATAAGGAGTTTGCGTGATTAAGGGCATTAACCCTAATCATACGCTAACAAGGCAACTCCAAAGCTAGTGGTGGAAAGGGATTCCACTTGCACCTTTTAAGGAGATTATGTTGGACCCAAATATGGTAGCTAACATATTTAGGAGTCTTATGCTAATTCGGAGGAGGATACCAAGGTGGTGGGAGGTCTATAAATACAAGACCAATGTTACAATTAACGGGTAAGACCTACTTTGAGCACTAAACACATAACCTCTATTGTTAAACCTTGTGAACGGCCTGTACTTATTCTCACACCGGAGCTATCCCCCGGCGGCACGGCTGTCAAGCTTCTGTGTGATCTGTTATTGTGCAGGTTTCAGCGCGTGGATTTTATGATTGGACGCGCAGACGAAACTTGGCGTTAACAGTGCTTATAACTAACGAAATTTAAAATCTAAATTGAATATTATCTTTTTTTTTTAATTTGGTTAATAAAATTATGAATATTGTAAAATATATTAGGAGTCCTACTAATTGCAGTTATTAATTTATTTATTTTTAAATTTTAGAAATTAAAACAAACTTTTTATTGGGACCGAGGAGGGAGTATTATAATGTTGAAGAAAGAGCACAGGAGTAGTATTTTTTGGAGGTAATTGTATTATTATGCCAGTAAAAAGAAACAAAAACTGATTTAGATAGACGAGTACAAATTAACTAGCAGCCAGCCAGCCAGCCAAATGAAGCACGGCTCGTTAGAGTCTGTCGTTAAATTTGGCTCCAGCAATTTTGAATCATAATTAAATTTCTTCTTCGTCCAAAGATCCGAGTTATTAGTGAAAAAGCCAGTTCAATTCCTGGTGGTCTCCACTATAATTTCATAATTTGGAAACTACTGATTTTGAATCTCAAATCTCTTCGCTTTCAAGTTCTCAATTGGAGAACTCGAATCTCTCTCCTTCTGTTTGTTTGATGATCATCTAAGTCTTATTCGGAGTACGACTACACTTCGGTAATGTCTCTTATCTATAATTCATTCGTTCATATATATAATATGAATCAGACACATGCATGTATTGGTCAATGAGGAATTATTAATCACTACTGCCGTTTTGTTTGGAATTTTAATTGTTTACTTTAATCATTTGTGTTTTGGAAATCTGTGGATTATTACAGTAGTATGTTTTGTACTAGATTTATTGCAGTTGAATAAAGGTGAAGTTTTCTGGAGTGGAAGATTTAGGTGCTTGTGTTTTATCCGGAATATTGAATACATTTAGTGTTTTTATGCTATATAGAATAGTTAATTGCTAATAAGTAATTCCGGGACTTTTTTTTTTTGTGTTTTCAATAAGTAGAATTACTTAGTTATACATATTTGTATATAATTAGAGTACATTATGCTGTGCATCTCACTTATACTGACTGATAGTGCTTCAGGGGCCAAGCCATTCGTTGAAATTAGCATAGTTTTCTGAATTACTATGAGTATGAGGTATAACAATAAACATGATTCTCCCTACTTTAATGGAAAGGACTTTGGAAATTCCGTAATAGTTCTGAGATTTAATACAATGCCGATGATGTTGTTATAGAAAGTAATGCCAGTTTCAGCACTCGTGTCATACAATATAGAACTTAGATGAAGTTGATTCATGGAGATCATATACAAGTTTAGACCTACTTTTATATGTAATTTAACTCTTGCCCATGCCCCGCGGTCAAAGAGTATGTATTTAACTGATTCTAAGGTTTATGATGGGATCAACAATACAACCAATATTACCTTTTCACTGAGACTCGGTTATTGCCTTTCACTGAAAAATGAAAGAGGCAGTTTCTAAAATTTTTTTATGATGGAAAATTGAAATGAAATTCTGATAAATTAGCCAATTAGGACTTTGAAGATATGTGGCATTTGCTTATCACTGAAAAGCCTTGCTAACCCATTTATCTTATATTATAGATGTGATTAAGTGACGATTTCTATTTTTCATCCTTTGGGTTTGATTATTCTGTAAGCTGTTAAATGGTGATTGATAGTGCCTTATCAGCTTCAAAAGTTCTTAAACCAATGCCACTATGATTGTGAAGAATCTGTCATTTAAACTTTTTGCTATAACATCAAACCAAGAATCTGTCCAATTACACCCAAAATAACCACCCAAAACGATTAAAATTTTCTTATCAAGCAATAATAGTGGAACTTATTCCTACGAAGAATTATGGTAGTTGAGGTGTTACCAGAAGAATTTACTTTGTCTGAATATCCAATAATCGAACAACTATGCTATATAGTACAATGGATAATTAAAGAATGCTTGATTTTCTTATATTTATCATACTAATATTGATGCAGTGAGAGATGGTTGCTTTTGGGAAAAAGTTGAAGGAAAGACAAATTCAAGAATGGCAAGGGTATGCTTGATGTCATTTCATCTGTGTGCATTTTGCATCTTGCTTAAGATAATGATTCTTTTAATAATTTTAAAAAGAACGGGAATTGTTTGGTAATCTTAGCCGGGATTGTTGGTGAAAAGGTTTTTGCTTGATGATTATTCAACTGCTATGTTATGAAAAAAAAATACCTTAGTGAATATATATTGATGTACTACTTATTTACCCAGCTATGACTAAAATAGGTTTAAATATGATACATTTAAAGTAACATGAATTACACATTATCTTTAACATCACATGAAATTGACTGAGAAAAGCCTTGGTTGATGAAGTTTTCTAAGAGACTAGAAATGCTATTTGACTTGAAGAAATGCATTTGTCTCCCCAACGAAGGATGGAAGAGATCCTTCAAGATATATAACTATGGGTGTCGTGCAAAGTTTCCTACTCTTTGGATACAGAATATTGTGATCACAAATAAACATCCGAAAATACAGTAATTTGAACAAGACATGAACATGGGTGTCTGGGAGGAGAGAACGAGAGATTATTCGACAATCATGTCAAGTTAATTAATCACTCCTATATTGATTATGTCATCACTGTGGCACAACATGTTCTTTATAAATCTTTATGGTGAACATATCTTGTACTTTTCAGATATTACATCAATTACAAATTAATGAAGAAAAAGGTTAAACAATATGCCCACCAGATTGAAGTTGGAGCACTAGATCGTCGACATGTTCTCAAGGATTTCTCAAGAATGCTGGATAACCAGGTATGGTACAATGAAGATTGCACACTTCCATGGACATGTTCAAGATTTGATATGCATGAAGTGGTTCATGGTAATATCTCTTGCTTATTTTTATAATGTTATTGAACACATTAAAGTTAGTTAAACTAAGCTTGCTTTGCAAGTTCTAGTAGGCGCTTAAAGTCTTCAAATCCCATATTCCCAATTGTGGGTTCATTAACAGTAGTTAGTATCTTGGAATTTGAGAACTGGAAAACTATACCTTATCCTCTTGGCTGTTCAAGCACATCGCTTGATTTAGTTTGCAACAACTGTATGTGGTAAAAGAAAATATCTTCATAAAGATCAGAAAATCTAGGTAAGTAATTTGATCCATTGTTAAGAATACGAGATTGCAAAGGTCTAAATAGAACACGAAATATCACTGACAAGCATCCTAGTTCATGACCAACTATCATTTAGGTAGATACTTTAAAGCAATATTTCTTCCTAATAGGAGGATTATTGAAGGTTAATAACGGTTTTTCGGCAATACACTAAACTAAAATTAAAATATTGTTACATATATTATCTTTATTAAAAGTTATTACTCCTTCATACACATGTACATAATACACTTGAAATATATGGAAATATAGAATTTCTGCATAAAATGATCCTCATACTTCATAATGGAGAATCTAATTTCTTCTGTTCAGTGTTATTATTGTGTATATGATGGATTTCATTATTTTTTGTTATTTCGATTGCAGATTGAAAAGATTGTACTTTTTCTATTGGAACAACAAGGGATACTTGCAAGAAGGATCTCCGAACTCGGAGGGCAGCAGGAAGCTCTTCAGGAGCAACCAGATATATCCAAAATCTCTGAACTACGAGAAGCATATAGGGGCGTGGGGCGAGATCTTTTAAAGCTTCTCTTTTTTGTTGAGATAAATGCCATTGGTCTGCGTAAGATCCTCAAGAAGTTTGACAAACGTTTTGGCTATAAATTCACCAATTACTATGTCAAAACTCGTGCAAATCATCCTTATTCTCAGCTTCAGCAAGTGTTCAAGCATGTGGTAATATACTTTAGCCAATGTTTCAGGTTCTTTTTGGTAGTTTTATTTTTACTGTTTCACTCTTTATCAGTACTATATAGACTTAAATGGTATTCTTAAAGGAACTCTCTGCTTAAATGGAAAAATTATTCAAGGGGTAAAAAGGAGCTTTAGATAATGTAGCTTGACAAAGATAAATGCAAATCAAGCCAACTCTAACGACCAATGGAACTTGCAGGGGTTAGGGGCAGTTGTTGGAGCCATCTCTCGCAATCTTTCAGATCTGCAGGACCGCCAGGGGAGCTACTTATCAATTTATGATCAACCTACTCTTCCCCTCCAGGTTCATCTGCGTTAACTTCTCTTTCTCACTCTCTCCTCATCAACCCCCCCCCCCCCACAGAAAAAAATAAAAAAATCTTTAAATGAGAAGCAACTATATTATTTGCTAATAAGTAAGTTAATCTGCAGGATTCTGTAATTGACTCAATAAAAGCAGCTGCAGACCGTTTAACACACTCAACAAACTTCCTTCATTTCTTGGGTGAGCATGCACTTATTATGCAAGAGGAGTTACCCACTCCTTCTGAGGAACATGTTGATGATGAAAGATATCATTTTATGTCTCTTCTCTTGAACCTGGCCAATACATTTCTTTATATGGTCAATACATATATTATTGTTCCGACAGCTGATGACTACTCAATGAGCCTTGGTGCTGCAGCAACAGTTTGTGGGATCGTGATTGGTTCAATGGCTGTCGCACAGGTCTTTTCTTCAGTTTATTTCAGTGCTTGGTCTAACAAATCATACTTCAGACCCCTTGTATTTAGCAGCATTGTTCTTTTTGTGGGAAATGCCATGTATGCACTGGCTTATGACATCAATTCGATAGCAGTTCTTATACTAGGTCGTCTATTTTGTGGGTAATCAACTTCATCTCTCTATCTCTGTCTCACACACAAAAACACACATACACTCATATGAGCTCAATTGCAGAATGCGTTTCATACTCTTTAGTTAAGGACTAGTTTAGTTTTTTGTTATTTTCTGATTGTTTTGTCTCATAGATATATTAATATATATAAAATTTCTGGAGTTTTTGTACTGTATATTTATTATTTCCACTGTTGGGTGAGAATGTAGATGTAATTGAGACATTTCTTTCTGTTTGGTTTTATTGTCATTTGCCTAGTATTCTCATGTATCAAAGTCTGCATGTGCATCTGACGGTTCATTTTCCTAATGTTGCTTTTATTCCTGAAGGAGTAAAAACTGATACTGAGGTTCTAAGTACCTATAGAAAAGAAAAGCTTTTAAGGGTTTGATTTTACTGCTCAAGGAAAATTGACAGCAACAGAATTAAGAGTCTCTACAACAGTAGAAATTCTATATAATTAATTTTTGGCATCAGAAGATATAAATTAGGAAAATATCCCTGAGCAATGTGTTTTTGCATATTAACTTACAGTTAATTTTGCTTCATCAACTATTCTTTTGAGTCGCTGATTAGTGTCCTATGGCCAACATAAGTAAAATTTGTAGATGTACAGATTTCTTTATGAAGTGCACTATAGGTGGTAGGTTACTTGATTACTAAGTAATAGCACTATAAATAAGGGGGTCAGTTTCCCCGTATTCTGAAAAGGTAAAAAGCTCGTGCATTAGAAGGTAAGTATGACAAGAATGAGTGTCTTTGTATTGACATTAAATTTTCTTTCATGTAACTGATGTGTTTTGCTTAAATATCCCAACGTACACACAAACATAAGCGATTTAGATTTATACAATTGCATTGAATCACATTTATCATGTTGAGTAAAATTTATATTATCCTCTTGACACTTTTTCTTTCTTCCATCTTTTATTTTTCCCAAATTTGCAGGTTGGGCTCTGCTAGAGCAGTGAACCGTCGTTATATTAGTGATTGCGTACCACTTAAAATCCGCATGCAGGCTTCAGCAGGGTTTGTTAGTGCCAGCGCTCTTGGAATGGCATGTGGTCCTGCACTTGCTGGCGTACTTCAAACTAATTTTAAAATTTACAAGATCACCATCAACCAAGATACTCTGCCTGGTTGGGTTATGTCTGTCGCATGGTTGTTTTATTTAGTGTGGTTATGGATTTCATTTAGAGAACCTGCTCAACAAACCGAAGAGAATCATATGCCACAAGAAACTAATGCTGGTGTGTTCAATTCTATCGTGCTACTTAATATAAGTTCATTTTTAAATACTGACAGTACAATAATTTGTTGAAAAAAATTGGATTTCAGTAATAAAATTTCATTTAACCCAGTAAAGGCTCCCAGAAGTTACACCTGTAGATAAATTTATCATTAGACTATTATAGAGTACTGAGTGTCATTATTACACTGGTTTGACTATATCACTTATGATTGGTTATATAATAAAGTAATATAAGAATTCATGACAAACCATTTGAGACCCCAACCATTACTCTTCTTTTATATATAATTTCCTAGTTATTGCACAATTTGCTACTTCAATATATGTTAAATAGATACTCCCTCCATTCCACTTTAGTTGCTAAACTTTTTCTTGGGGGTGGCTGGCACAGATTTTAAGATATTTGGGAAATTTACTTAAATATGACGTTTTTGACATATCTGTCAGTTGCACGAGTTAAATAATCGAATTGCATAAATATATAGATAAATTGGCGTTTTTCTACTTATTTCCATGTTTAACACATTAATGAGTGTACCAATGGTTTGACTTTGAAGCGCCTGTGTTACTGCTATTGTATGGGTTAGTTCATTAAATCTATAATAAAACAACTTTTGCAACTTTCAAATGCTTCCACTAATCTAAACTCCTTGAATTGCATAGAAGTGTATAGCTCTATTTAATTAACGAGGTGTGAACACTTGAGTATCCAGGCTATAATTTAAATGATATGACTTATTGACTTAGAAGGGTAGAATATTTGGGAGACCTAACTAAGAAAATACAAAATGCATCTAGTATGTATAATAATTTCTGTTACACCTGTTATTATTCTTAACAACTATATACGTCCTTGATTTGCAGTCACATCCTATATAGTTTTGCGTCACAACTCATAAGTTATTCAGTGCACCGCGTTGAGTGTTGACACAATGCTTGAACCAGAAGAAAAAACAGAGAAAATTGGACCTACAAGAATTGAAGTGTCAAATCCTCAAACTATAGGAAATAAATGTGATTTCCATTAATCTTGTTTCACTTCTATGACTCCTCCCACAATTTGAGTTTCCTTCTCTTGTTATTTCTTCTTTTCTCTCGGCCACTTTTTCCCTTGGTAATATTCTACTCTTTTTATCCATTCTTTTTCTTTTCTTTTTGTTTCTATAAAAGTGGTACTGCAGATAAGCTAAATTTATAGGCATATGAATAGAAGATTGGTTGATCTGTTTACCATAGTTTGGTTGGTTAAGATATCATATATTATGGTTCAATGAGTGTCACCTGAACTTTATTGATCCTTATTATTTTGTCAAATCAAATTCAACACATCACATAACTTGACTGCACTCCACAATGCATTTCTAAATAGTAAATAGTCTTCGGTTAGTTAAAACATCATGGAAAGTGCACTCAACGATTTGCACGGCTGCACCCGGACTTGCTGAATGTCTCATTTGGGAAACTATATAGAAGAGATAACTGCTTTTTATCGGAAAAGTTGCAATGAGGTGATGTGTCAGTTCCTTGGACCGTGCATAAACCTGGCCTGCAGATTGAAGGAACTTTATCATATGTCAATAATGTCTCGAGAAGAGTGAAGATCCCATGAATATAAATCTACTCTAAGATAAATTAAATGCCAGAAGTTTGGTAGTATTTATGGAAAGTGTTGACTGTGTTCATATGTAGATGCATGCATGGCTATTCCTCCTATTTTCAGAATCACTCAATAGGATACTGCTTAAGATTGTTAGACAATGATTTTCAAGTTTTGAATGATATGAACTAGGAAGTTGGGTCATTTGCTACAGGCCCAGTGGAGAATGATGAGCTTGAAAAAGGTCTTGCTCAACCATTGCTCTTGAGTTCAGAAGACAATCAAGAAGATGACGATGATGACCAAGAATGTGACGCAAGTGAAGAAGCTCTTGAGGAATCTCATGGACCAGCCAACTCTATAGGATCAGCGTATAGATTGCTTACTCCTTCAGTAAAGGTTTGTGTTTTAGTTCTTAGTTTACACTTGATTTTGTCGATTCCAAAAATATCAAGTGTTATTTACTCATTTCATCATTTAATTAGGCAAATCAATACATTAATGGCCAAAGATTGCATTGCCCCATGTGATCTCTGTGTCTAGCATTGCAAGATATAAGCAGATGCTTGCAATTAGAACACAATTCAAAGCACACACACATTCATCCCTTGGTCTTCGGTTTCTGTGGACCTTTCTTGTTCTTTATTTTGTACTTATATTAAATCTAAAATTAATTTAAGAGGTTCCATATCTAGCTAGAGAGTAATTTCTACACACGGATGTATGGATTACATTCCATCACTCTTAACATTCTTCCAATATAATACATACATGTACAACATATATTTTTTCCTGCCCCACGTATCAAGCTGTAAAGTGCACTACAGCACTACTCAAATGTGCAAAATGTTTTTCATTAAATTGATGGGAGTGATCTATAATTAGTCATGATTACTATTTCAACTAATGCATCTCTCACCATCCATTAAAAGATTATATAGGTCAGATTAAAACAAAAAGACACCTTCCGGGCCTTAAAGATCCAGAAGTGAAACATTTAGTTCCGGAAGCATTTTATTTGCAAAAGTACAAATATGTCCTTAAAAAATAGCCATAAGAAACACAATTAAATACCTTCCGGGAAAGACCCGCAGAAGGCAATCATTGAATATTTGAATGCAATAGTCAATTCAGATTACTTCCATTTTGCATTGCTTTTAATTGTTGCCTACTCCCTAATCTGAACTGTCAAAACATGTTTGCATAACCAACATAATTTCAAAATATTTATAAATAAAATTCTACTTTTCTCACTACAACTGCATTTAATTCTTCCCATGTCATAAAATTATATTTAAATTTATTGTTATACTTTTCTCCAATTAACTGTTATATTTTCTGATTATAGTTGTTTAAGAAGTTACTATTGATCCTTTTTAAATTGGCAATAATTTACCCTATTTATGCATTTCACTTTGTGGGGTTCTACTTATTAATAATTTGAGAAAAATAATAATGAAAAAGTATAAAAATGATTTTAAAAATATAAATTCAAAGGTTAATGATTTTCTTACATATTAATTTTAGAGTCGGTGTAACTCTTTTTTCTAATACTCTTTTTAAACTTTTTCTTTTATCATTTTTAAAATTATTATGAAATAAATTAATAATCATTACATTATATCACTGTTTAAAAGGCTCTTCATTTATTACTTAAAAAAACCCTTCCTTCAATATTATTGAGATAACATATTTTTGTAGTTCAGAATAGGGAGGGGTATTAAAAGTAATGGAAACAAGGTAGGTCATTAAACTGACTAAGCAGCACAGTGAATTCATATGATTTTATACTTGCCTTCCAGGGGTCTTGGGCCTGGAGGTATTTAATTTGAGTTTTTCTAGGCTAGATTCTAGGGATGTATTCGTACTTTTGCAAATGAAATACTTCTCGAATTAAATGTTTCATTTCCGGAACTCTAAGGTCCTGAAGGTATTTTTTTATTTTAATCTGAGCCGTAGAATAATCTTCTAATGAATGGTAGGAGATGCATTAGTTGATATAGTGTCCATGCTAATGTTAGCTATGTATCACTCCCTATAAATGTGTGTATATATATGTGTTTGTTTATCAAAATCACATCTTCAATAAGATCAGAGGTTTTTTTATATTCACCTTGTCACATGGAAGTTATACAACGAAGATAGTGAATAAATTTCCTTTATCATGCCTGTAATTTAGAAATTCAATCTTTTTGCACTGAACTTCTGCAATTTTAGAAATATTTGTTTTTTCAAGTAACTTAACCGATATAGTTTTTACACCTTTGTGTTGCAATTTGTACTTTAGTTTTGTCGATTTGATGTAAATTTGTAATTGCAAATTGTTTAATCGTCTCATCTTATTCTTATAATGCTATCAACTTTATACGGTCTCTCACATAAGATATTATGGTCTTATTAGGTTCAATTGTTGATATACTTCATGCTTAAATATGCGATGGAGATTTTACTCTCCGAATCCAGTGTCATCACCACATACTACTTCAGTTGGTCTACCAGCAAAGTGGCAATCTTTCTTGCATGCATTGGCCTAACAGTTCTTCCAGTAAATGTTGTTGTTGGGAGCTACATAAGCAACATGTTTGAAGACAGGTAACTTTTCAAACAAGGCCTGCTTTGTATTTACTCCATGAAGTTGAACTCTCATTGTTAATGTTTGAGATCAAGTATTTTTATTTCATCTATAAGACTGTAACTAATTGCTATAACAGCGTAAGTTCTTGGAGAATTAGTGCAACATTTGTACCAAACTTTAGCACTCTCCTCATGTGAAATCTCCACTTGACGTAGAGAGACAAACCAAGAGGCATCATAATGTCAAAACCAAACAAAGTAGAAGAACCAAATGAATGCAGGGACTTCAAAGAAATACCTTGTGAAAGTAGAACTCTGAAACTATGTAAAGTTACCATTTACTTTAAGAGCACATGTTAGAGAATGGGCACTAGCTAGAGCTGGCAAAATATAGTTATAGGTTGGTTTTGGTTTGTAAAATATGGTTATGGGTTGGTTTTGGTTTACAAACTATATTACCTATTTTTAATATGGGTTGTGTGGGTTGAAACCAAATAGTTATGGGTCCAATCTAGTCAACCCATTTTTTAGGAGTGAGGGAAGGACATGGGGTAAACGTTGAAGGCTTTTTTTTAAGCTGGGTTGAACAGCAGCAACTACATGTATGATGATAATACATCAGGAATTGGGCGTGCTAGTCTAGTAAAGAAGAGCAAATCCTGGCCTGGCTTACACTATTCTGAGGAGGAAGATCATTATAATAAAGGACCGGACGTGGACGTGGACGTGGTAAAAAAGAAGCAGCAGGGCGAATTGCTCCTGGAGGATGCTTCTCAGTGTATGTTGGACCCCAGAAACAAAGGTTTGTGATCAAGACCGAATATGTGATTCATCCTCTCTTCAAGGTCTGAAATATGGGTCGAAAATAGTTAACCGGTTTGGGCCTATATTTCTTTTTAGAAATATGGGTCCAAACTTTATCCAACCTAAATAAAAAAAAACAGTTAACTGACCATTTTGCCAGCTCTAGCACTAGCAGCAATGTATACAAGGCTTCAACAAAGACTACAATAGCATATTCCATGAGCGATTTTCCTCATGACTAAGGAGAACAGTTACTTAAAGACGTAAATATACCTGGTTCAAGTGTGAAGTTTTTCTTGAAATGTATACTCATCGAGCTTGGTTGTTTATGTTTTGATCAAAATTATGCATTCTCGCGTACTAAATGTAATTTGAATTGATGGTAATGCCACCTAAGTAGATCTGATTTGGTTCATCAGCTGCTGACCCAATTATTATAATCTTCTTGCAGGCAAATTTTACTGGCATCTGAGATTATGGTTTGTTTGGGCATACTCCTAAGCTTCCACATAATTGTTCCGTATTCTGTGCCACAATATGTCCTCTCAGGACTCATAATGTTTGTATCTGCTGAAGTTTTGGAAGGTAAGGAAAAATTATTTTATCATCAATCATTATGGAAATGAATACTACTGTCCGAGTATTAGATTGCTATTATCCATCCTATAGATCATTTTCACTTCAGTACTTATACCTAATGATCTCGGTTTGGAATGCTCTAATTCTTGTAGATGACTGAACCAAATTTTCTGTTTAAACTTCAAATATATTTTTCTTACTTAAATCACCAGGTTTAATATAGTGGCGCAGTACATGTAGGGTTTCACCCATACATTACGTTATTTCATATGATACCACTGTTAATTTAGTGTGATTTCCATAGTTTGAACTTGTACTGTCGTGTAAGGCAAGGGCCACAACTATCTTTCTACAAACACTCGCACAGTTTCACTGATGCATTTTTAGTTGCATTTCATGGTTCTTAAAGGATGGCTTGGAGCCAATCATTTTTCTTTTCATAATGAATTATATGTAGGTTCTTAAAGTATACCTGGAACCTCCTCTCTCCTCTTCTCACCACAGTTCTCCATGGAGAAAATATGACAGATCTCCGTTAGACGGAGTATGTCCAATTTAAACTAAGAACTGTATAATCAAGAAAGACTTTAACGTCATACCCAGTTGCATTTATTTGGCCAGCTTTTCTTGAGGCCGAGGAACAATCTCACAAGAGGATGATGAATGCATCACTAACATCTCTTTCGTGATGATTTGCTATAATACAACCAAGTAAAACCAATCTTTTGATTGGATCAAAAGTCAATATGGCAAGTTATTTCACTGATTATGTAATCATCACCCGAGAGGTTGGTCATTAGTATTTTTAAAAAGGGGTTAGGCAATCATTTATAAAACAAACATCCCCAAACATGATATTGTGTGAACAACTACATATAATTGCCTTTTCATCTTATATGCATGTTCGTTCTTGGACACAATTTCTTCAATATATAAGCCTTGTTTTGTGGTTTATCTCTTTCCATTTTTTTCTCATATTATTTGATTTTCTATCCAGGTGTCAACTTGTCACTCCTCTCGCGGGTCATGTCATCGAGGCTTTCTCGTGGTACTTACAATGGCGGGCTGCTATCAACTGAAGCGGGGACAATTGCCCGAGTGATTGCAGACGCCACAATAACCCTGGCAGGGTACTTGGGTGAGAGTAGGCTTCTGAATGCCACCCTACTTCCTTCACTCGTCATTTGCATATCATCCATTGTTGCCACTTGCTATACGTATAATTCGCTATACTGAAGCAGTGTCTTGTATCAAGACAATGTTCCATGGTCCTAAACTATTCTTATTTCCTTCATTTTCTTTTTCCACAATTCATTTATTTGTTACATCTGCCTTGTGGTTCTAGATCCATTTTTTGACCTTCAAGTATTCATGCTGTACATTCTTGAAGTAAAATAGTTCATTGATTATCTTGTTCAATTGTATTCTTTTAAGTATTAATACAACTATACAAGTACACAGCAGAGAAACTAAAGAATATATCCAGCTTGATGGCCAAGTTACAAACTGTTGTTGGCCTACACCTCATAATTTGAACAAAAGAATTGGGGGGTAGAGTGGCTATAGCAATTAGATGAGTGCATGAACGTCTCTGGGAAGTTGTACATCTTAAATGCTATAATAATTTCACCACCAAAAACTTATTTGTATTTTGATCCCCAATGAACATGAAAATTGGACACCGAGTGTATTTAAATTTTACTTATTTGTATTTTGACCCCCAATGGTAGGTAAAAATACAAATAAGTAAAATTCAAATATATTTATGTCTAATTTTAATGTCAGCCTAGAAGAGCTATTTGACCACAACACTGTAATTTGATTTGGTTGATATAAAGTTTGCAACTTTTCTAGTTTTTCCAGCCTTGGGTTTGAAGGTGCAAGAAGCCAACAATTTCTTGGCAGGAAAAGTGAGGAATCTTTTTCGTTTTTGCTACTGTAAGTAGTTTTTGCTAAATATTGATGTTTATAATGATTAGTAAATATGAATCCTGCAGTATCATACATATACTGATGAAGTGGAATTAGCAAACTAAGGAGTTTCTTGATTAGCACTGAATGGCTGATCGATTCAGTCATTAAATGCATTTATTTCGAATAAAATTTATGTGAATGACTGAATCGGTTAGCCATTCAGACGATTTGGGCTGAATGGCTAAGTCTCAATTTTTTTGGCTGAATGGCAGTTGAATGAATTTTTTTTTTTTTACAATATTAACTATTATATTAAGTAATACTATTAAATAAATTTACAACAATTTTAAATTTTTTTAGAAGGTTAAAATAATAAAAATATGTTATTCAGATGTTTTAGACATGTCAATTATCAAATAATTTTTTTCATTCAGATTTTACTCATTCAAATTTTTTCAATTTTTATCAAAAAGTTCCAATCTTAATAATTGATTTGTAATAGTGGTGCCGGTAGGAAAGTGCTTTGACGTTGTTGGTCCCCAGTAATAGCGTCCGTGATCTTCAATCAACTTGCCGTTGTTATTGAACACCTATTAAATTATTGAGATCTGTAAGGACGAAAACTGTAGAAACTCTAGTTCCATATCCGTGATATTGTATCCCAATTTTCTTTTTTGATATATAATCACTTGATATACCATTTTTATATAATATTTATAAAAATGATATATCTTGCCACTCTTTTGTTACGAATTATGCTGATAATTATAATCGATAATAATTTAACGATGTATTTGACAATCTTATAATTCTTCTCAATCCTCATGTATTGAAATAAAAAATTAAGTAAAATTTAAAAAGTCAATTAAGTAATAAGGAGCGAATATAGTAATATAATAATTGATGTAATATTAATTTTAGTTTTAGGTCCTACATAGAAACAAAAGGAATTTATGAGCTTATTTATGTTCTCTTCCAAATCCCATCGACTAACGAAACAACAACTTTTACAAGAGTTGTTGAATCTCATTTAAAACCCTGCCAGGCTGCCATATAATACCTTCATCATCTCATCAACTCATCAGTATATATATAAGGGTATAAACGAATCGAGTCAATTTGAGTATTGAGTTATTTAAATTTGGTTTATAAAATTTATCGAATATAAAATAAGATTTGATTGAGGCTCATTTAGCTACCGAGTTGAGCACGATTCCGAATCGAACCCGAGCAGTTTAGATTTTTCTAACGAATATGATCCGAGTATCAATAAAAAATTATAATTTAAGGAGGTTCGAGTAATTTATCGAACTTTAAAATATGTTTATATTTGACTCATTTATATTTCGAATCGAGCGAGTACGAATCGAACTCGAACTGTTTGCTCATTTTAGAGCATTAGATATATGCTTATAACTATATCTTTAATTTAATTCTAAAGATAGTTTTGCTTGCACATGCAGTTGCACCACATGATTTTGGCTATCCGGCAGCTTAATTCAACCGACCGTTTTATTGATTGATTTAGTTACTATTTCCTTTCTTTGTCCAACTACTAGTACTAAACTTGAAAACTAACACATTACTACATACTAATACCTAATTAAATTACCCGAGTTCCTAATAAGTCTAATTCAAGTTTATATATATATATATATATATATATATATATATATATATATATATATATATACCTGTCATATAATATGTGAGTGAAACTGATTATGAGAATAATAATTTTATATTGCCACAACTACAAAAGTAAAAGTACGTAATGGTAATAAAATTAGGTGGTGATCCTACAAACCTTTTTGTTGGTTATTAGTTGAGAAAATTAAGTTGTGAGGCGAACTAGCTTTAATTCTTTAAATTCGGGATCGGATACATATTTAATGTATAGCTAGCTTAGGTACCTGTCCTGTCTAGCTGCTACGACTACGAGTGATTAGAGCAATAACTATATGAATTTGCATGGAAGTACTCGTGAGAAGAAGAGAGGTTTGTGGGTGTATCACAATTCCAGCATTTTCTTGCTTAGAAGATCTTTTTTCTTTTTCTTTAAACATGGTTGAGTTTGAGTATTAATAGGTCGCCAACAAGTCAAGAGATCAGAAAAAGAATCTTTGTACTTTCAAAATTTTTGCCGTCAATATAGCTAGCTACCTACACTCCTAGCTACTACCCTTCCTTGCATTTGGTGGTGTGTGTGTGTGTGTATATATATATATATATATATATATATATATATATATAGGGAGGTTGAATTGCTTTTTGCTCTGTAAAACAAACAAACAAAACCCAACTCACTCGCTCGCTCGCATTCTTGAAAGCAATTGGGTTGGTATATACTTATAATTCATGGGTTCCGCTGGGTGGTGGAGAAGATTAATTGCTTCTGCTCTTTTCGGAATTCTCTTCTTTCTCGGCCTTTCTTTCTCCCAACAAGGTACCTAGCTAGCAACTGCATGTATATATACTCCTCCTATTACATTAATCCAATTCATTCTATTACTTACCTTCTCTTTAATTTCCACACACACACTCCAAACATATATATATTCACATATGCTTAAAATTTCCTTTTTATTTCTTGGGATGGATGTGTTGAGCAGATAAGATATTCGCGGTATACAAATGCAACTGACTTTATATGCAGTAGAACTATAAAAAGTGCTTAATACTACAATATTAGTAATTAACTGCATACTGTATAAAAATCATTTCTCATTTTTGACGACTTAAAACCAGTAAGTATTTGTTTTTTCTCTCTTGTTTCTGCCTGCGCCAAGACAGAGTCGGATAGAAATGTATTCATAATTAATGTGTCCAAGTGTCGGTGGGCCGTTGGCATTCTGAAATAATTAATGCCGTCTATCTAACAGTCCGTTTCCCTAAAATTAAGTAAAACTCATTAATTCTTCAACTCCCAATATACCAATTTAATCATGTTAATATAGTCTTCTTCTTCTTCTTTTTTTTTTTGGCTTTATATACGGATAAAATATTATTAATATTTTTAGTGTTTTATTCTTAAAATTATACTATTATTAATAGTATACTCTATTAATTAAAATTTTATATTTAATTATTATTAAATAATAATATTGTTTATTTATAATTATATAATAATTTTACCCACTTAAAATGTCATGCGACTCCCTTTATACAGTATACCTCATACAAATATATGAGGAGTTAATTTAGTTATGTGTTGCAAAAGTTTCTACTTTATTAAAATTCTAACATAAATTAATATAAGAGATTTAATAAGATTATAATGTTGAAATATTATATTACATATATTATTATAATATTATCAAGTTATTTACGTAATAAAAAAATTGACATACGACAACTAAAAAATTATCAATATAACACTTTTGTTGTCTTGAAAATATAATTAACGACAACTGCAAAAATTATCAATTCTAAAAATATATTTTTGATTCATGTTTGTTTATTGAAAACTATTATAGGCCGGTTTAGACTGTTTAGGGCCGGTTTGTTTATGACTGAATGGCTGAATGATTTAATCGTTCAGACATTCAGACGATTTTGACTGAATCGTTTAGTGACATTTTTTTGACTGAATAGGCTAAATGGAGTTTTTTTTTAACAATATTAACTACTTATATTAAGTAATATTAAATAAATTTACAACAATTTAAATTTTTTTTAGAGGAGTAAAATAATAAAAAATTGTTATTCAGATGTTTCAGATATGTCAATTATCAAACAACTTTTTTCGTTTAAATTAAGATTCAGCTCATTCAGATTCAAATTCAAATTCATTCAATTTTTATTAAAACCCCCCCTTAGTTTAAAAGTGATAAATAATAAACCTAAGAACATGCAGTTACCCATTTTAGTTTATCATAAAATTAATAATCTTTAAATAAATGGGACTCTATTTATAAAACAAAACAAAATAAGAATTTTATAGGACGCTTTTTTTCAAGGACATGCATGCAAGGACGGAGCAAGTATAGAGACCAGTTACATAAAAAAAATTTAAGAGTTTTAATTTTTGATATTTATATATACTTTAGATCGAGCCCCAATCAATGGAAAAATAAAGTATATATATATATATATACTATTTTTTGAAAGTAAAATTAAGAAAGTACTTCTTCCATCTCAAATATATAAGAGGCGTACTAAATACTAGTACTACTACATACTGAATTGTATTTGTATAACTACTTTTTTTTAACAGTTCCAAACTACACATTCATGCACCGTGCAACTACATCTCCAGACTTATCATATTACGACTACATTATCGTGGGCGGAGGCACCGCTGGCTGCCCATTAGCCGCCACTCTCTCTAGGAACTCCTCCGTCCTCCTCCTTGAACGAGGCGGCTCCCCCTACGGAAACCCTAACATCACCAACTTATCTGCCTTTGGCGTACCACTCGCTGACCTCACTCCGTCCTCCCCTTCTCAACGTTTTATCTCCGAGGACGGTGTAATAAGTGCACGCGCCCGCGTACTAGGAGGCGGAAGCTGCTTAAACGCTGGGTTCTACACACGCGCCGCCCCTAACTACGTTAGTGCTGTCGGGTGGGATGGGCGGTTGGCCAACGAGTCGTATCAGTGGGTTGAGAAGCTGGTGGCGTTTAAGCCGCGGATGAGAGAGTGGCAATCCGCGGTGAGGGATGGGTTGGTGGAAGCTGGTATTTTGCCCTATAATGGGTTTACCTATGACCATATTTATGGGACTAAAGTTGGTGGGACCATATTTGATACCGACGGCCATCGGCATACGGCGGCTGATCTGCTTCAAAATGCAAACCCTAGCGGGCTCACCGTTCTTCTGCATGCATCTGTTTGCAAGATCTTGTTTAGAACCAAAGGTACAAACGTACTTAATTTAGTAAATATATACATGCACGTAGGTATGTATATGTAACATATACGGTATACCGATTAATATTCTATTGAGAAATGGAGTATAAGTTAGAAAATTTATATTTTTTCCAAAAAACAAATATATATATATATAATTTTATATTACTAGTGTTAATGGTGTGTGGGACTGTGAGAAATTTATATAAAAATATCATATTTTTATTTGAAAAATGTCATAAGTTGTGTAAATTATTTTATTTAAGAAATTTCAAACATACATATGGTACTAGTACCACATTTTCTCTGTCCTAGCTGCAATTAATAAGGTGGTGCTGACCGGAAATTTGGTTAAGGTACGCGGAAAAAAAAAATACTAAATTTTAAAAAAAATTATGGTGGGAAAATTTATACATATTTTAATCTTTATTTTAAAAAAATTATTATTTTTTACTATGAAAGAAATTCCTCCAAAAATTACCTTAGCTTCCTCCCAAGGTGGATCTGACCCTGGTCCTGCGTTTTGATAAATAAGTTTATAGTGGGTACAATTGCATTTCTCAACCATCTTGAATGAACCATCAAAGTGATCCATGCTACTATGTTGAGCCCAAAGCCTACTTATATTTGTATGGCCCTGGCCCCTTTGGCTACTAACAGGAAAATCAAGGCCAGTAGCCCATGGAGTGATCTACAGAGATGCATCGGGGAAGAAGCACAGAGCCTATTTGAACCGTGGATCAAAGAATGAAATTATTGTCTCGGCAGGAGCACTCGGAAGCCCACAACTTTTGATGTTGAGTGGTGTAGGCCCATCAAACCAGTTGAAGGCCCATAATATAACGTTGGTGTTAGACCAGCGATTGGTTGGTCAAGGTATGTCAGATAACCCAATGAACGCCGTCTTCATCCCTTCTCCCATCCCCACGGAGGTTTCCCTCATTCAAGTCGTTGGCATCACTCGCTTTGGTAGCTACATTGAGGCCGCTAGTGGCGAAGACTTTTCCGGGGCCGGCACTAGAGATTATGGAATGTTCTCTCCTAAGGTACAATTTACTTTTGGAAACATTGTATGTACGTCAATTCAACTTAATCATACGTCTAAATATAAATCATTTCCCTCCAATCCTAAAACCTAAGACGAACCTGACAAAGAAGAGAAACTTACGTACGTACGTACGTAAGTTCCTTGGATATATATAGCGTGCATTTGTCTGTATTGATTTTATGCTTGGTTCATTTTCTTTTTGGGGCATGCATGCAGATTGGACAACTCTCAACAATTCCACCAAAACAAAGAACAGAGAAAGCTATAGCCAAAGCTGTTGAAAACATGAAAGCTCTACCTCCAAGTGCATTTGTTGGTGGATTCATCCTTGAAAAAATAATGGGGCCTCTCTCAAGAGGGCATCTAGAGCTCCGAAACCGGAATCCTAACGACAACCCGTCGGTCACATTTAACTACTTCAAAGAGCCAGAGGATTTACAAAGATGTGTTCAAGGCATGAGAGTCATTGAGAATATAATCGAATCGAAAGCTTTCTCAAAATTCAAATACCCAAATATGTCACCGCAGCAGCTTCTCAACATGACGGCGAGCTCCCCGGTGAACTTGTTGCCTAAGCATGCAAATGCTTCGACGTCGTTGGAACAATTTTGTAGGGACACAGTCATGACCATATGGCATTACCATGGAGGGTGCCAAGTTGGTAGTGTGGTTGATCATGATTATAGGGTTCTTGGTGTTGACGCACTTCGAGTTATCGATGGTTCCACTTTTAATTACTCTCCTGGAACTAATCCTCAAGCCACTGTTATGATGCTCGGAAGGTACGTACATTTTAACTTTTAATGAGAATATAAATTTTAATTGAATAGTATTATATTGTATAGTATAGGGATTAATTAATTAATTAATTTTATGTCAACTATATATTGAAATGGTGCAGGTACATGGGAGTTAGAATGCTGAGCGAGAGACTTGCAAATGATGCATCCAACTGATGATCATCAAAGTGTTAATTTGGTTAAGATTCAAAATATATATTTGCAACATGCATGAGGGCCGTGTCTAATTCATGTTGAGTTTATGTGTGCTTATATCAACCCAAAAAAAAAAGAAGCCAAGAGTTTAATTTATGAAAATTTATTTCTTGTAATCAATTGGAACTACAAATTTAATTGATTTACGGTTTTATTGATTTCTCTGTAAAATAAATAAATTTATATATGTCGATTACTACTAAATGTGATATGTCGATCAACTATTTCTTTTTGATCAGGGAAATTGTATTTGCTAAACTTTTGGCACTGTGTTAATTATGATCTATATATACGTATATAAACTTGATGAGATCGAATATGACATAGAATGATAGAATATATATATATATATATATATATATATATATATATATATATATATATATATATATATATATATAGGGAGAGGATCAAGAGTAGAACTCTTAAGTAGTAGAACTCCCTTAAATAATAGAATTGTATCAAAACGACGTAGTTTTGATAAGACGCGGTGGCATTTTTGTAAATACGCGGTGGCATGGTATTTACAAAAATGCCACCGCGTCTTATCAAAACTACGTCGTTTTGATACAATTCTATTATTTAAGGGAGTTCTACTACAATCCTTTCTATTATCTACTCTACTACAGCCTGCTCTTGATCCCTATATATATATATATACCTCAATATTTGGCCTAGTTTTGAGCCACGGTCACCTCCAAGTCTCCCCTGGTCAGCTTAATAATCTTCCTCTCCCTTCACTTTGAAACTTACGCTTAAAAATCTTCCTCTCTCTTGATGGCAATCGAGATATAGTGTCAGATTATCTGTCAAAGGAGAGTTGTCCTTGAACTGCTTAGACTTTATAATATCGATGACAAATAATTTCATGCAAAAGGTATGCATAGAAATGATAAAAAAAAAAAAAAATCGTTTTTAAGTTGTGTGTGTGTGTTAGCTAGCTCTGGTCTATCAGATGATGCATTAGTTTTAGAATTTCTGTATATTTCAAATGAAAGTGAAATGTTACATGATCTAACTTCATTCAATTGTATAAAATGTAAGGAGGTTCCCCTTGAAAATCATTCTTGGATCCATTAAATACTAATCCAATACCTGACCGACACAGAGATATATATATATATATATATATATATTCACCACACATTAGAACATTATTTTTTAAATATTATTTAGTCCAAAAGCTAATTGTCCTTGGAATTTGAAAAGAATTACCTACATCCTTAACGGAAGTTGAGATGGCCGAGTTGGTCTAAGGCGCCAGATTAAGGTTCTGGTCCGAAAGGGCGTGGGTTCAAATCCCACTCTCAACATTTAATTTTTATTTTCCACCTTTCTTCCCATGTTTTTTTTTTTAAAATTATTTTTTAATGATAAAAAGCATTCTTTTATTTGGGAAGTTTCTACTTTTAGAGCATTTGTGGTTTCATTGGTTTACCAAGTTGTGGATAAGAATGACCCAGATTTCAACTTTAAATTTAATTTGAATATAATCCAGTTAGAAACTGAAGATTCAACCACTTCTTGCCGATTAGTTAGGAGTTGGCACTTATTACTAAAAAAAGACAATACCCCAAATCGAAGGCAACAATCTGTGTCCATTGCAACTTTCAATCTCACTCAGACCTCAGTATTCAGTGCCCTGCCCTCCAAGCAGCTTAAATTTCACCTGCACCTTAGAATTTAAGCCATGCATGTTTGATGTTTTTACCGTCTAATTTCTGGCCATTTTTTTTCTATCAACAATAAAAAGTAATCATACATGTCATATTAAACATCGACCCATAAGGTCCCACACATTATTATTATTATTCTATCTCATCGCCAATCCAAATTCAAGATGAAAATGTTGCTATTAGCCAGCCTATTACTCATAAGTGGAAGACTCGGCAAATTGATGGAACACTTTACAAATGAAAAATACGGTCTAATTTTCTCCTCGGGCAAGAAAACATACAAATTTAAAATGACTTGTGTACAAAATTTGTAAAGTTTTCCAGGGTCCCTAGATTACACGTGATAGACAACACTACATATAGCAACCAACCAACCAACCAACCAGGACAGGAAACTGTGAACCATACCTCAAGATCAGCTCAGTGATGGTGCCAGCCACTACTAAAGATGATTGCCTTGCCTTTTCCTACTCGTTTGATATATCTCCCAAACAATTCACACGTTACCAAAATCCCTTTAAAATCTCGCTATCCAATCATACGCCAATTAGTGAAAAAAATAATGAAACTTAGGCGGCGCTGGACCATACAAATTCTCTGTTTCAAAACCATAATCACAGACTCGTTGATTTCACTTATTCATATCAGGTACAAATAACAAGTCTATCTTGGGATTCCCTATGAAGAATGTTAATGACTTGCCAACTAGAAACAATGGTTCACTCTAGTTTTACATTTGGTTATTTTTTTACTATATAGAAATAAAATAAAATTGTATATCTATCTTACAAAGCGGCTCTGCGAGAGCGGCTGATGTCAGCAGTGTAACCGTGTCACACTATTTTTCTCTCTTTTACCCCTACAACTTTAATTATATTATTATTTTGTCCTTTATATATTAATTTTTTTATCTTTCTATTTTGTCCTCCAAATTTTATAAAATTCCTATTTTACCCCACATAATTTATTCAGAACGAGCAGCACCGGGTAC
Organism: Panax notoginseng; assembly: GCA_016801055.1. Lineage (NCBI taxonomy): Eukaryota > Viridiplantae > Streptophyta > Magnoliopsida > Apiales > Araliaceae > Panax > Panax notoginseng. Next base: position 5,505,481 of record CM029020.1, read on the forward strand.
TAGTTATGGAATAAAGGGCCAACGGGTGTCGTGCACCATTTCTTGAATGCACCATCAGACAGTCTGTCTAGAACTCATATACAATGACACGTCCACATTTCTGAGCTGACAAATTCAAAGAGCTTTTAGAGCACATTTGGTGAAGCTAGCAAAAAAGGGAAAACAAGGAAAGTTACCTAAAGAGAAGCCATGTGGAGAGAGAGCAGAAGAAAAAATGCAATCACCTTGCACTGGAGAAGCCTCAACCTGCTTTCATGGTTGCTGCATGAATCCCTTTCTTGGACTGCCTGATACCCAAAGTTCCACCATAAGAAGCACTACCACGTCGCAGTATGAATTTGCTATTTCCACAACTACGTATCTCTATCCAAACACCCAATTCACTAACCATGAATCTCTCCCTTCAGTGACAGAATTGTTTTCCAACTTCACCGAAGCATACCCACAATACTTGCAAACTAATCAAGCTGATCAAATCCGAGCTCGAGAGTACTATCATCTTTCCATTTCAAACCATGTATGCTTTGATTACATTGGTCATGGCCTCTTTTCTTATGTCCAGCAGCAAAGCCATTATGCTGCAGCTCCAATTGCCTCTACATCAACGTCTCCTCCTCCGAACCTGCATTCTAATGCTTCCAATGTACCTTTCTTTAAGATTTCAAACAAGTCGGTAAATTTGTATTCTCAGATACTATATGGTGGCAAAGAATCAGAATTTGACTCCATTATCCAGAAAAGAATCATGAGCTTTATGAACATCTCTGAAGATGATTACTCCATGGTGTTCACTGCCAACCAGTCATCTGCTTTTAAGCTTTTAACTGACTGTTATCCCTTCAAGTCTAATCGCACTCTTCTGACTGTCTATGATTATGAGAATGAGGCCGTGGAGACAATGATTGACTGCTCCAAGAAGAAAGGCGCTCATGTAATGTCAGCTGAGTTCACATGGCCTAACATGAGTATCCAGTCCAAAAAACTCAGGAAGATGGTAGTGAGTAAAAGGAAGAACAAGAAGAGGGGATTGTTTGTTTTCCCTCTTCAGTCAAAAATAACTGGAGCACGGTATTCATATCTGTGGATGAGCATGGCACAGGAATATGGGTGGCATGTTTTGCTTGATGCTTCTGCATTAGGAGCTAAGGACATGGATACCTTAGGCCTCACCCTCTTTAAGCCAGATTTTATCTTTTGCTCCTTTTACAAGGTTTTGGGGGGAAACCCATCCGGGTTTGGTTGCCTGTTTGTGAAGAAGTCCAGTGCTTCACTGTTGAATAATTTCACCACCACAAGCATAGGGATTGTTAGTCTTTCGCCAGAATCAAGACCATCTCAGTTTCTTGAAAAATCATCCAGTTTTGACATAGAAACTGAACAACAATCATCACCATCTGTACTAATGAATGATAATTTAGTTGTGCCAAGTTCATCCTCCAGCTTAGTGTCAGTTCAGCAGAATGAAGAAACCTTTGAGTTGCAAAATATAGAAGAAGCTGGTGAAAAACAAAAGCATGAATCAGTTTCTGAAATTGCTGAATTAGAAAATCCCCTCAAAATAGGCCAATTTGGAAACAGAGAAGCCAGTGGTAGTGAGAGTTCACGGATTGAATTTAGGGGCTTGGATCATGCAGATTCATTGGGTCTGATACTGATCAGTAGCAGAACAAGGTACCTAGTCAACTGGCTGGTCAATGCAATGATGAGTCTTCAACACCCACATTCAGAATACGGTCTTCCCTTAGTTAGAATATATGGACCAAAGGTAAGATTCGATCGAGGACCAGCTGTGGCCTTCAACGTGTTTGATTGGAAAGGAGAAAAGGTTGATCCTATACTTGTACAGAAACTAGCCGATAGGAACAACATTTCTCTTAGTTTTGGGTTTTTGAAAAACATTTGGTTCTCAGACAAAAATGATGAAGAGAGAAGTTTAATGGAGACAAGAACTCCTGAGCACAGAAATACTTTGAGAAATAAGAGAGCGAAATATGATTTAGGAATATCTGTGATAACAGCTTCACTTGGGTTATTGACAAACTTTGAAGACACTTACAGGCTCTGGGCATTTGCTTCCAAGTTCCTAGACGCAGACTTTGTGGAGAAAGAGAGATGGAGATACAGTGCTCTTAATCAAAGTACTATTGAGGTGTAGGGTAGGCTGTCCTTAATTTCTTCATTCTTTCACATTCTAAGACCTTAAGGTGTAGAATAATTTTTTTTTTTGGGAGTCATGTCAATCTGTAAATTCAAGGGCTTATTTACCTCTACATGACCATGAATCGGATCATTGAGATGGGAGCATTACAAGATCTCATAAAGAGTGTTAACACATTATAACTTGTTAATTTACAGTGTAGTTATTGACATTATATAATCTTTCAGTAAACCTCACCTGTGTGCATAACTTTGCATAACAGTGACTGTCTGATCCTGTGTCATCCTCATTCAAACTTCAAGTTTCATACATACAGCGTTATGTTTTGACAACATATGATATACACTAACAAACTCTCATCAGCTTTCAACAATTAGATATCATACAGTGTATATGAATCAATACATAGTTTCAGCCATCAACAAGGGAGGTCCTCAATTTTGGACCTTTTGGTTATTAAGGTCTATAACTGCATCACAAATAAAAGGAGGATGGATTTTGTAATTAAGACAAAGTGCATTGAAGAACGTATAGAGAAAGGACTTTTTCACAAGTATTTCCTTCTCCTCGAAGTGTTAAAGACTTCCCATATATAACCTTGAAATCGGCTAGCTTCCTATTATTGTCTCTTCAATTATGAAGTGAATCTGTCCCCATATACTTGGTGTAATTAACATAAACCATTAAATTGTATCACTTCTTAAGATTCCAACAATGGATGAATTTAAAAACATCAAGGACCAAAACATGGTATGTGTATTACACCCTTCCTACCACTAAAAGAATCCCATTTGCAAAAAAGCTTTCTTTAACAAAAAGAATCATCTTTTATTGATAGTATTATAAAATAACACAATGTTATCATGCTACCACTGCACAACTAGCAACATTTAATTTTTAGGGATTAACATGGAACAAATATACATATTTGATATTTGTAAAATTGTAAATGGGTATCCTTTTGTAAAATGGAGGGAATAATATTTATCCTATTCCCATTAATTATCTATATCAACTTAACAAGCTATAACTTTTCTTTATTTTGACTACCTGGGATTCTCTGTCATTTATAATGGCTAGTTTTAAGAACCATCTTGAAAATTTTGGCTACCAGTACCAGAAAATAAGCTCATAATCAGAAAAGCACAAGTATCTGGCATATATCCTTCACAATATTCATCCGTAAATCAAAATATGTAGTTTGAGAACGCCAGTGAAAGCAAATTCATCACTCAGTTAATAAAAAAGTACAAATATTTGTTTTCTTTTATTATTTTTTATAATAATAATATTAAAAAAAAAAAAAATTAAAGCTAGCAAAAGATGCGGATTTACCTGAATTTCAACCTTTTATTTTTCAACAGCATCGTATTGATTCCAAAATTATGTCTGCCAAGGAAGGAAAAGATTTGCCATTCCTTCTTATGGGCCTATGGGGGCAACCACATAAACCAGGTAAAACCTCCGGCAGGAAAGTGTGGACCAAAATACCCGACTGATGTAGACTGATTTTTTTATGACGGGCCAGGCCTGTACAATAGAACGGAGCTTCTCTAAAGTTTGGCCCAACTGACAGCTGAAATTCTATCGTACTATTTTGATAAATTAAGATACTACTACATATACTATGATAGGAGTATTTTTCAAACACCACTACGTAACCCACCCCAAGTGACGTGGTCTGTGGAGTTTTTAATGACGGTGGCACATTATGTGAGGTAAAATAATTTTTTTAAAATAATTGAAGTATTGTTATTTCTATAACAACAATTTAATATTTTCACATGGTGTTATTCATATGGGCCAAAACTTACACTTCTCTCGAGGAACTCTTACTTATCTCTCTCTATACATATATATCGAAAATGATCCAAGCATTAAAAATGAACGTTCAATATACCAACCAAAAAGGCAAAAACCTATATTATAATTAAAAAAATCACGTGGATTATATATATATATATATATATATATATATATATATATATATATCAATAAGCTTTTTACATAATTTTTTGACTCTTGAATTTGAACATTGATTAAGATTAAAATTAATTTTTAATTTATAACTAAATTTTTCGTCTTCATCTTTTTTACGTCTAAAACTTCAACATATAACTGCACTGTTAGATGACTTCAACATGAAATTGTTACTATCAGATGGAGGAAACTCAAGATATATCATCCAACTCTCACCTATCTATAGTATACTATGTTACCATAATATTTGTTTTATTTTTTATTTAGTTATAAATTAAAAATTATATTAAGACTATTTAAATATAAGAGTTAAAAAATTAAAATTGTATATAAAACTTAGTGCATATATATATATATATATATTGCTGTATCACGTGTCTTCGGTACTATATAAACGCTAAAATTTATCTCAAACTTTGAACGGTCAGATAATTTATTAGGATGAACGAGAAATTTAAAATCAGTTATATATTATATATATATATATATATATAACTAACTGAAACTTGTGAGCACTATCCCCCTCTCCACACTTTCACTGTAAGCATAGAGATTCATTTCGTTTTTATATCTTCGATCTGTTTGTTTCTCGAGATTCTTTGAGGTAGAAATAGAACTAATGGCTTCTCAGGAAAATGTCGGAATTCTCGCCATGGATATCTACTTCCCTCCTACTTGTATCCAGCAGGTGAATCTACGACCTCTTGATATTTTGTTAATTTTTGATATTTTATTTGATAATTGATGGATCTTTCTATCTATATGTCATTTAGAAATATCTGCTTTGGTTGTGTGTTTTTGGAAAAGTTATCATTTTGTTTTGCTTACATTAGAAAGCAAATTTTGTTCTTGTTTGATAGTGAATACTAAAGTGAAAATTGAAAGTTACGTAGAATATTCGTTTGAATTTTGGAAGTTTATTTGTTCCAGGAAACTTTTTTTTTACTTCCAAGTTTTACCTGAATATTCTGATATCTCATTTCCTGTATATGGTTGAGAAACTCAGAACTATAAGACTCTATGGTAAGTTTAATCATTTTCAAAATTAGCTGAGTGCTTTAGGTAATGGCAAGCAGGAAAAAGGTTTTGACAGTTTTGTGCTTGTACAGAATAGTGATGGCCAAGTCTTTTGATTTGATATAAAGCTCGGTTTAGATCTTGGATAGAAGAAAAAGAAAGGAAAATGAAAACAAAAATTAAATATTTGTAAAAGTCCATTATACTTAATTTTAGCATTGTACTGCTATACTCAGGTTTTAAACTTTTAAAAGTTGGATTTGTAATTATCAAGGAGGTTCCCCCCACCCTCCAACACACAGACACACAATACTGAGGTTTTAAACTTTTAAAAGTTGGATATTTAATTATTAAGGATGTTTGCCCCCACCCCCACTCCTTCCCTTTTCCATTCCTTCGATTCAATCTTGCCAAGTTCAAATAGTTGCATTAGATCAATATATATCTCAAAGTCATACTCCTTGTCTTATGTGCCTTCTCAATTTATTACTCTTCTTGTGAGTTCTTGTTTTGGAAAATCCTTTACTTTTTTGGTTTGTGCTACTACTTTTTTTTTTACTCTGACTCATTATCCATGGACTTCTGCACATATATACACATATATTTTTGTTTATTTTTGCAAATAGAAACGTTGTAAAAAATTTCAGTTGCCGACATGGTAATGTAACTGTTCTGATTTTAGATAATCCTTTATAATAATAAAAAAAGGGTAAAAAGTAGAGAAAGATTATTCTTTATAATAATAGTATAATTCCAATTTCCAACTAATATGCCAATATTTTGTTGGCCTTTTAGTCTATGCAATTCTTATTTCTTCCTTTGTAATCACTTTCATGTTTTGTTTTCTCAATTATGTGCTATATAGGAGGTATTGGAGGCTCACGATGGAGCCAGTAAAGGGAAATACACCATTGGACTGGGTCAAGATTGCATGGGCTTTTGTACAGAGGTGGAAGATGTAATCTCAATGAGGTTGTTACTCCAAATCTCATCATTACTAGTTTTTATAAGTGTCATTAATTCTTAGCCTCATTCCCTTTTCTGCATTACTTAAAATTATTTGGGTTGCAGAATGGGGTACCCCATTCCCTAACCTTATACAGTGGGCATTTGGATAACCCTGATTTTACGCTGCTAAGCTAGAAAGCTTACATTTTCCGAGTTTCCTTAAAATATAAGTCAAGATTTACTCTGGTCTTTTTCCTTTTTACGAATGATAGCCATTTAATAACATGCTTGCATAAGCATTTGATAATATGAGATCATGTACCAGTTATCTCAATCATCCTCAGCTAAGCCAAAGTTCCAAAATTTTCTAGAAAGTTGATTTCAGAAGAATGAAAGTCTGTAACTTAAAGGATATTTGATATCCAAGTTAAACACGATGAATAAACTGATTCAAGGATCCGCCGTTTTGCGATATTGAACCATTATTCCTGAACCTTGCCAAGAAATTATTAGCTCCCATGTAACTAATACAATGAATAAAAAAGAAGTAATATTAACTCATTTTCTTATCTTGTTTTACATGTCTTTCTGTGTGTGTGTTTTTATTTATAATTAATGAATTTTAGTGCATGTAAATTGTACGAGTGGTTTTATAATTCTGCCATAACAAGTGGCTAATAGAAAATTTCAACTTTGTACGCTTCCGTTGCTGATTTTGACTACACCCATAGCTTACTTGTTTACAATAAAGGCTTCATAATTCTCAAATATATATTATCTTGATCATTTAGTTTGGTAATGTTTCTAATTAACCTTTTCATCTTCAGTTTAACAGTTGTCACTTATCTTCTCGAAAAATACAAGATTGATCCAAAGCAAATTGGCCGGCTGGAAGTGGGCAGCGAGACCGTTATAGACAAGAGCAAATCCATTAAGACTTTTCTGATGCAAATTTTCGAGGTATTAGTCCATTTGTATTAATGCTGGTGCTTTACTTATTCTTTTGTTGGTTATTGTGCAAGTATACTAGTGAATTATTCGGGAATCTATTTATTAAGTTAACAGGTTATTTAAATTTAAAGTGATATATATATATATATATATTTTTTTTGGGGGGGGGGGAAGAGGTGAGAAGGTACTCAGTTTTACTCGACTTGCTTACCAATAATGATTTTTACTTGTGAACGAATATGGACTCCAATCCATAATACAGTCAGCAATAGGCTGTATAATTGGTTTCCTTTCAGAAGATGAATGTATCAGAGTATATCATAGCAATTGGTTCCTGGATGATTAAGGTCCATCTGAGCTGAACCTGGAACCAGTAACGGGTTACTGGTCTTGGTTCCAAATTACATTTGTTCTTGCATGCTCTTTCTTATGCAATCATTAGTTCCCCTCCTCCCCCCCACCCCTGCACTCCCCAAAAAAAAGAAAGAAAAAGGAAGTGCTTTAGTTTACATAATTTTATTCTGGGATTTTTTGTAAGCTTTCTGCTATAAGATATTTTTCTACGCTGAAGTTTATTAGTATTGCTATTGAATTGCCTATTATGACTGTCATAGGAAACTCATCCTGCCTTCTTTTAAATAATCAGAAATCTGGAAATACTGACATTGAAGGTGTTGACTCAACTAATGCTTGCTATGGAGGAACTGCAGCACTGTTCAACTGTGTCAATTGGGTGGAGAGTAGTTCATGGGATGGACGTTATGGACTTGTTGTGTGCACAGACAGTGCGGTATTGCCATCTTTGCCAGACATTTTACTTTTTCTTGAGCTAATGACTAACAATTGGATCTTGTGCTGGAAAGTTCACTCACACTTTGAATGCTAGAATGACACATAACTGCAATTCTTTATCCATTTAAAAATATTGTGGGACCACGTAAGCCTATTGATATGTTGTTTGGAGAGTTGTGCTTATCAGTGGTAGAACTTTTGAACTTCTATATTCTCATGTTGGGTTTCTCCATTACATTTATCAGTTAAATTCCTCAATATTGTCGAAAAAACTCACAACGAGCTGTGCATTGCACTCTAAAGCAGCTTTAGGGGTGCAGCTAGACTAGTTGGTTAAACATCTTGGTACGATCAATGTTTCTGTTGTTATCCTATTTCTTTTTTATGTAGGTCTTTTCTTTATCATATCTTCTAGAGGAAGGGGGTAATGGATGTTGAGCGTACATGCATACTAATCCATTTGTGGCCTATTTTGTTGGAATGAGCATGCCCTTTTATATGTGCGCCCATTGCTGGTATTAGATCTTATAACACTTCTTCGTGGAGAGGTTAATTTCTATTTCTTACCTGGGGCTTCCTTCATCAGGTCTATGCCGAGGGACCTGCTCGGCCCACTGGAGGAGCAGCTGCTATTGCAATGCTTATAGGGCCTGATGCCCCTATTGCGTTTGAAAGCAAATTCAGGGCAAGTCATATGTCTCATGCATATGACTTTTACAAGCCCAATCTTGCAAGTGAATATCCGGTAAACCTATCTAACCATAACCCCTTTACTTGTCAAGTTCATGTTTCACAATCATACTCAATACTTCCCGTTTGTTTTTGCAAGATACTTTCACGTTGGTATCAAGGAAAATTGAAAAAGGCATCTGAAATTTAGCTGTTCAGCCTTGTCTTCTATATAAATTCCAATCAACGAATTGCAAAATTTGATGCATGGAGGACAACTGATGTAAAATGAACTAACTAAAAAATGTAGAAATTGATATAAGCATGATGAAGTGAAAAGCAAGAACAGTTGCAAACTTTCCTGGAATAATAATTTTTGCTTGCAATTCCCTCACTTGCATTGATGCAAGCTGAGTGACAGTAGTCAAGCTGAAGCTATGTTTTTAGACTCTTGGAGACTCGAAGATTTTAAAGTTTTAAATTTATACTGAATGTTAGTCAATATCAAACTATTGAAAAATATGTGGATTTTCCTGTCAAATATTATGCCTTACTTTGACATTTATTGTTTTCCATATTGTACTCTTTTTCAATTCATCTGTTAATGATTAATTATGTCTATTAGGTTGTTGATGGAAAGCTCTCACAAACTTGTTATCTCATGGCACTTGATTCTTGCTATAAACGTTATTGTCACAAGTAAGCTGCTATTTATATTCTACATACACTTGCTTTGTTTTACTTTGAACTTTAGTGAAATGCTGTATAGTTGTACTATGCAAAGCCTTACCATCTTACCGATTATAGGTATGAGAAATTGGAGGGCAAACAATTTTCAATGGCTGGTGCTGACTATTTTGTATTTCATTCTCCATATAACAAGGTTGTTTATCTACGAAGTTTTGATATTGCAAATGATTTAATAGTTTTCTCTATCGAAATTGTCGAATGCTTTATCTGAAGTTTCACATGAACTTTGCAGCTTGTACAGAAGAGTTTTGCTCGGTTAACATTTAATGATTTCTTGAGGAATGCAAGGTGTTTATAAACTTTTCAATTTTAGTAATTCATATCCCTGTGCTGCCGAATTGTTATTCATTTCTGCTGTTATTTGCAGTTCGGTTGATGAGAGTGCTAAGGAAAAGCTGGCGCAATTTTCAACTCTAACTGGTGATGAAAGCTATGCTAGCCGTGATCTTGAAAAGGTGAGCTTAGTTCCCATATGTATTCATCATGCTTCATGTGGTTTGAGACCTATATGTAATACCATAGCTCCCCCGTATTAATATACTTTTCCCTGTTTATTTCCCCGTAATCTTGAGTATTCTAGTAATTTAATGAGATGGGCCACATATAGGCAACACAAACCCAAGTTAGCTGGATATGCAAAGAAATTATCTTTTTAAATTATGTAAATGCTGGTATTAAAAAATATAAAGTAGCTGATGAGCTTTGGCTATGCAACTACAGGCGACCCAGCAGGTTGCGAAGCCCCAGTACGATGCAAAGGTTCTACCAACTACTTTGATACCAAAACAAGTTGGCAACATGTACACTGCATCTCTGTATGCGGCATTTGCTTCCCTTATTCACAATAAGCATAGCTCACTGGTACATGCTTAACCTATTTTGGGTTTCACAGTTTGCCTGTTCACTTGTGTTCAAACAATTCTTTCTAAATCTATATTTCCCTGTATCACTCTCAGGAAGGCAAACGAGTAATAATGTTCTCATACGGGAGTGGTTTAACTGCCACAATGTTTTCATTCCATCTTCGTGAAGGTCAACATTCTTTTAGCTTGTCCAACATTGCGAATGTGATGAATGTTGCAGAGAAGTTGAAGTCAAGGCATGAGGTACACTTAAATTACCTCCTGACATGTTATAGTTGGATACTATTGCTAACCTTTCCAGGCTTTACATTTTTTACTTGCTGTCGTTTGAGAGATAAAACCCTTTTCATATTCAGCTTTATTACGTCTCTGGAACCGTATTCTGATAGATGTTCTTTCTTTCTTGCAGTTCCCTCCAGAAAAATTTGTCGAAATAATGAAGCTGATGGAGCATAGATATGGGGCTAAGGACTTTGACACAAGCAAGGACTGTAGCCTCCTATCTCCCGGTACGTACTATCTCACGGCAGTTGATTCAATGTACCGAAGATTCTATGCAAAGAAGGCAGTGCAGAAAACCACTAGAACCGAGAACGGATCCTTGGCCAATGGTCACTGATAATCAACGAAAGGTATTGTATGCCATGAAGGAGGCGCTTCCGTAAGCTTGTTACATACTGCAACTTAGTTTGGTATAGCAGAATTCCTTATTTCTTGTGCTCTATCTATTGATGAAGATAATAGTGTCATTACATTCTAGTTTCTATTAAAATTCAATGGAGTAATTTTAGTGCTGTCTGGCTTTATTGTTATGATTGTGCTTCAACCGTAGTAGTAGTAGTTTTTAAGAGTAGCAATTTAGCGGCCCGCATGATATGATGATAAATGGGGTCAGAGCACGGTAAATCCATAAATGCTCCTATCTGTCCACATGGTGTGGCCTAGCTACGAGACGCTCTAGACCAATGGCTTTAATGCAAAAAAGACCTAACTTTCCCCAAAAATGTACTACCGTGAACCATTATATTTTCATTGCACATTGGATCTAAAAGACTAGAAGTACATTAAATGATTTTATTAAACTTTTTAATAATTCCTCAAGGTTTAACAAGCGTGCAACGAATTTTCTTTTTCAAGCTGAACCAATCCTAGTTCAAGTTTATTTCATATTCCAGATTCCAAAGACAATTTTGAGAACGCTTGTATATTCTACAGTAGTGAGCAGAGGACGAAGGAAGCAATAATCAGCCTATGCAAATGACTGTATGGATATAAATATATATACATAAAATGTAAAATTTTAGAGGATGTATATCAACTAGCCCATGAACCACTATAGGCTACATGGTCTCTTGGCAGTCGCATCCTTCCATGTAGTCAACAGATTAAAAAATATAAAAAAAAAACGAGTAAAATGCAAATGTGATGAGGTGCTTACAAGAACATGCACCACGGCCATGGTTACATCAAGAGAACACGCACCGCGGCCATGATTACATCTAGAGAATCTGGAACCTGCAGGCTGCCATAGAACAATATTAAGACAGATTGACAGAGATTATTATATATCCTCAAAATCACACGACTCCATAAAAAAAAACACAGAAAATGAAGTCGAAACAACTGGACTGCATAAATCACTTCAACTCATTTTATTGATATTCAAATACAAATTCAACATTCAAATAGACTATAAAGCAATCATGAATGTCACAGGGGAAGGGGAAACCGAGCCAATATCAAATAATAACAACATACAACAAAAATTTAAATGTCAAGCTTCAAGAAACGGAAGTCTTCTGATTTGGCTTGAACACGTTTTTTACTAGGGATTCTTTAATGGACAAGAGTTCTGGGAATTCCTGCTTCAGTTTGGTGGCATCAAGCTCATTGTTGCTCCTTGGTGCAATGGTAACCTTTGCCTGCTCTTCAAGATTAAAATTCTTCCATGTAAAGTTTGGGTCTACATATTCCTTGTACATCTCTAAAATCTCATTGTGGCTAACTACTCCAGGGTTTGTGAAGTTCCATATTCCAGTGAGGTTTCTCTTTGCCATCTCGATGGAAATGGGGAGGAGTTCATCCAAGATAGTCATTGAGTTTGGAATGTTGACCACCTTATCATATCGAGCAATCTTTGAGATGAAGTTGCGAGGGTTTGACAGATCTAATGAGATTGGCATTCTGACACGTAGAGTGCATACATTCTCGTAGTTCTTGAGCAAATCTTCCACCTTCACAAATCAGGAAAAATGAATAAACATCATAACTAAAAACATTACTTAAAAACTTTTGTGACTCACTTACTCGCCGGCATCAGTAAAGATAATAATGAGATCAACACATAAAGACAAACTGAATTCAGAACTAACATCATGGACCTCATGTTAACTTCCGCCAGTCATTTCTTAAATTGGACTGCAATGGTTACTATGAAAGACCATCGCTCAAGGATGTCTAGCCTGTTGTGGATAAACATGAGAGACTACTATGAAGACGACTCTTTCATCATATACAAAAGTCAGAAACCTCTTCATTCTTATTTTGACAAGTCAAAAATTTCTTCATTCTTAAAAAGGTAATAACTTTTCAAATGAGTTTGACAGTTTATTCATCTATAAGTGGTGAAATTTCATCTTCAACTATATGATACCTTGAGAGGGAAAGAAGCCCTTGAATTTAAAGAAATCCTCCATTGGTCTCACTTTAGTTGCTACCCTGTTTACGTTAATTTTTCTGGCACAATTTTAAGACGCGTACAAAACATCTTTAGATATATTTTTATATTTAATGATATATTTTAACTTGAATACAAATATGTTAAGGTGTGATATTTAATGTATTTCCAAAAAGTCTTAAAAGTCATGCCACAAATACAAAAAAGTGTAGGAACTAAATTGGGACAGAGGGAGTAAATGATTTCCAACAATTTCAAGTAAAATTGACACCTATAAATAGCAGTGGTCCATTAAAAAAAGGAAATGGACATCTTGAACCTGGATCCTTAGGATTATGAAATAACCACAAAGCACAAGGGCTAAAATGATACATATATCATCCCCCATTTGTAGTAACATATATAGTTCCAACAACACATCCACATTTTAAATGTTAAAAATCTCCTACAATTAGAAATTTAGAATAATAGATATACTTAAGCATGCAAACAAGTTCTATCCCTCAAATACAAGCACAATCAAACTTAATCCCGCATCACTGAGCTTAGCCAAAACATGACGAAGTAGACATGAAAAATCCACAACAAACATGAATAAATCAACAATTGAAATTCCAGAATCCAGATCTAAGAATTAAATAGACAAAAACTACACACAAGATTATCTATATATCACGAACATTTGAAATCAACAAAGTAATATATATATATAGTATTTTCTAAAATAACTATAACAACTACACATTCAAATCAAAAATGTGATTCATATGATTGAAAATGAACAGAAACACGTACCATGGCCTTGGTCTTGGAATAATAGGATCCGATGAAGTTGGGAGTATCTTGCTCCTTGAATCCGACGCCTGACCCGAGAGGATGCCCCGCATCGTACTCGAATATACACCCAGTAGCATAATTGATGACGATGAGTCCCTTCTCTTTGCATACGTCAGCGAGGGTTAGTGTACCGACGACATTGGTTCGGATGGTCTCCACCTTATGGGACTCGCACCAGTCAACGTTGGGGCGGCCAGTGACGCCGGCGGCGTTGAAGACGTGGGTAGGCTTGACGTCAGCGATGTCACCTTCAATGGATGCGCGGTTCTCGAGACGGCCACAGCCGTAGGAGAATTCGATGCCCTGAGCTTCGCAAATCTTTCCGAGAAGGCCACCAATCCAGCCGGTCCGGCCGTAAATCAGGAACTTGAATGGCTTATTATCAGAAGAGCCGTTGGCCGGGAAACCCATGATAATAGTAGTATAGTTTAGAGAGAGAAAGATTAGTTTACAGACTTACGGGTACAGGTGAAGAGAAGAGAGATGGGATCTGGTAGTGGTAGTTGGTCCGAGCACATATTTGATTTGGACATGCATATGTCTAAATATAAATATTGGGAGTGGGACAAACATAGTACAAAACTTGCCGCCTCATATTCTCACCGCGGGGCGGGGGCGGGGGCGGGGGCGGGGGCGGGAGTGTGTGTTCGTCATTTTATTTTTTAAAACATTTTTAGTCAAATTTGTGTCTAGTGTACTAGTATTGTGTTTTATTTTATTTATGAAGCTCCTAGGTCTCTAGTGTTTTTCATCTTTTATTTTTCCTTTTTTAAAGCAATGCTAAAGGACTTGAAAAATAAAAATTAGAATAAAGAGTATATTATGGTAAATAACAAATAATTAGTAATTAGTTTATTAATGGTAATTTTCAAGAACACACGTCATAATTTTTCTTAAGTATTTTTTTGTAATTTTCTTTTCTCCTTAGTCCTTATTATGAAGTTGATATTCTCACGTCAAATATATAGTGTGTAAAGTTTAATTAATTTTGTCATTTAATTAACGTAATGTTGAGTTGAGATTGATTATGTAATGTGTGACGCTTCCAAAATTGGTCCAATCCATCCAACCCATTTTGAGTCGTCAAATACATGGTACAGAAAATAATTATAACTTTATTATTACAATTGTCGTGCAAAATACGACAACACATATGCTATGAGTTTGGATACAAATATATACCAAATGTGACTCATGTCCCAACCGTGGACAGCACCTCACAATGACACCTTACATAAATGTATAGTCAAAAACTGTTTTAGAAATTAAAATCTTTGGGAAGTGCTCAAGTAAACCTTCGTACATAGAAGGCCATGCTTCCAGGTTATGATAATATCATATGGCCACAGAATTATCCTTGGTTAACCCAATAGACCCCAAAGAAAAACGAGAAGATTACTATCATATTCTTCCCAATGGTGAGTCTTCTCTTGACATATCATTATCTCTACTGTCTCTAATTGAGAATTATACTTCAAACAAACACCAAGATTATATAGGTAGTACTCGTATATATACTCAGCAAGTGGATGAGCACATCCCTGTCTTATGATGACACGAGGTTGTATGTCGTTAGACATCTTGTATGATAGTGGCAAATCACCCTTCCAACGTTGGGTACACCTTACCCTATTGGATTCACCAAATAAAACTACTAAATGAACTTTTCTATACTGCTTCGGGAGAACATCCACAGCTAGAGACCACCGTTCTATTTCCCCGTTACCCTCGCTCGACCCAGCTACACTCTTATTACCTGAAAGGAATTGTGAAGCAAAAGGGTAAGCACAACTAGCTCAGTAAAGAATATCATGACTAAAGATAAATAAATTATCAATAGTCTTCATCAGTAATAAATCAGAGATTTAGAACATATGGTAAATGATAAAAATTTCAACTATAGTTGCAGCGGAACGAGCAATCCATTAAAAGAGTCAAATAGACCATAAAGTCTATTATCTTCTTCATGTTAAAAGTCCACCAACAATGTTTTATCCCTGTAACATCAATCAACAGTTCCTTTCTACAATCATATGAATAATTCATAATCATAATTGTGATTCTAAATTTCGCATCCAAGACGAAGATAATTTTCATCACCTGTCTTTACCTGAAACATCAAATATCATGGTTATACCAAATCACAGTTCCTGTTCATAATCATACTAATAAATTCATCTTTGCACCACGGGCCAAAGATATTCATCAACAGTTCATCTTTACACTACATGCCAAAGATATTCAACAACAAGTCATCTTTGCACTACGGGCCAAAGATATTCATCAACAACTCATCTTTGCACTACAGGCCAAAGATATTGCTCAATAGTTTATATTTGCACTACATGCCAAATATATTATTATCTCAAAGAAATATATAATCATTTCAGAATTTATATAACCAATAATTATAACCATGTTGATCATTTCACCTTTGTACTTAAGCTAAATATATTCAATTATAAATTCAATGGTCATGATCATACCAGTCAAAAATTCAACTTTGCACTACTGGCCAAAGAGAACTCATAGTCATGATCGTACCAAAAATCTACCCATCTTTACACTCAAGTCAAATAGAAATATCATCATTAGGGTTATAAAAATGTTATATATAATAATAAAAAATAATATGATCAACATATAGTTTTAATCTCAAGAGTAATATTCATAAATCAACTATAATTTATTTAGAAAAAGAAACCAATTTTGTCATGAATAGTAACTCGTGAATAGTAACCCATGAATAGTAACTCATGAATAGTAACTCATGAATAGTAACTCGTAAATAGTAACTCATGAATAGTAACTCATGAATAATAACTCGTGAATAGTAACTCATGAATAGTAACTCATGAATAGTAACTCGTGAATAGTAACTCGTGAATAGTAACCCCGACATGAAAAAATAAGAATTTTACAAGAAAAATCTTACCAATATTCTGGTATAATGATATTGAAAGAAATAATATCATTGATAAAAAAAATAACATCCCTTACTATCCCTTACCTCAAAAGAGCAGTACTCCTGACTGGAATAACGCTGAACAAACTTGCACCGTATAGCAACACTCAAGATATCAAAATACTCACAAGAATACACTCGATAATATAGAGAGAGAAATAGAGAGAAAACTTCAGTTTCTAGTGTGATTTTTAATTCTAACCTAAGCACCCTATTTATAGAAAAATGCTTAGAACACCAAAGCAGAAAATTTAATAAAATAATAATATAATTATAAATTTTTCTTAGCCCACCTTTGAAAATCTGGATTCAGCCATCAACATGTGCAAGTGGGGCCCACCAAAGTGTAAAAAACGTTTTTGTTAATAAAAATAAATAAAACTTCCAAAAATTAATTATTTCAGAACTTCGGAACTTCAATAATTCATAATAAATAGCCCTTTTATCAGAAAATTCGAATCTCGAGAGTTTTTATTGGAATTTCAATTCTTTACAACTTTGCAGAAGAAAGTTTTTCTAAATTCCAAACAGAAATTAACCGAAATTTACAAACGGGCGATTTTACAGTCAATAATAAATTTTCGGTCAAGAATTGTGTAAAACATGTGTTAATCATTTAATGCCACAAAAATACTCTTCCTCCTCATTTATTCATATATCCCACATTCATTGTAAAAATATCACCATTAATATATTATTAAAATAATATATTTAATTGAATTATTTTATCAGAAAAAGATAAAATATTAATTTACAACAATTGTCACATTAAAAATTTTCTCCATCTATATCCACATAAAATCAATATTTTCCTCATCATATAAATTAATAATTAATTATTCACAAATAATATTACAGAATTACATTATTGACAACCAGGCAGTTCCCAGGAAAGAGGGGGCTTTCCAATAAGGATCTCTTCCTTACTGGCGCGCAATTAGATGACCAAACCTCTCCTTAGACAGAACTTTCTAGACATTGCCAATAATGTTATCTAATAATATTATTCAGATAATATGAATTATTGCTCCGATAATAGAAAATATTATGTAGTGACAATTATTAAAACAATAGTAATATAAAATATCAACGCAGCAATTATTGAATCAATAAAATAAAATACTGAACAGTAATTACTGTAACAATTATTGAGTAATGCCTTCTTACGTAAAAATCAATAATTGGTGCAATACCATGTGCTACTGTGCAACAACGCGTATTACTGTGTTTTAACCACCGGGTATTCCAACAGTGTTAACGGTAACAACTACGCCGTTATTTATAAACAATTTACTCTTGTCGTTTTTTTCATCCAATCGCTTTCTGTTATGGGGCCCACAAAAGGCTGCGCCGTCGTATGAATATTCCCCGACAGAAAGAATATTCCACGATCAAACGAATATTCCCCGACAACAATGAATATTTTATAACCACTTGTGTATTTCGAAAAAAAAATCATATATCACCCTTAACTTTAACATTTATCAATTTAACCATTTACTGAATAGTAATTATAAGAAAAATTGAATACTTTTATTTCATAAAATTCGGGGTCTTACAATCTTCCCTCCTTATGAAATTTCGTTCTCGAAATTTACGTACCTGGTATTTCAAAGAGTTGATAATACCTTGCTTCAATTTAAGATTCTATCACCCCGTCATCATGATTTCTCAATTGCTCATCTCCTGTATTTCAGATATCATTCTAGAATACAGCTTCAAAACAAGGGTTAATTGAACAAATTAACATATCACATAATATCCCGATATTATGACTGACCAACAAATAAGCTTAGGTAGGACACACTAGCGAAGGATTTACTCGTCTCTCCCCTCCTAATCCTATTCCCCGATCTCCACCAGAGATCATATCCCTAAGCTCTGATACCAACTGTGACGCCCCCAAAATTGGTCCAATCCATCCAACCCATTCTGAGTCGCCAAATACATGGTACAGAAAATAACTACAACTATATTATTACAATTGTCGTGCAAAATACGACAACACATATGCTGTGAGTTTGGATACAAATATATACCAAATGTGACTCATGTCCCAACCGTGGACAGCACCTCACAATGACACCTTACATAAAGGTATAGTCAAAAACTGTTTTAGAAATTAGAATCTTTGGAAAGTGCTCAAGTAAACATTCGTACATAGGAGGCCATGCTTCCAGGTTATGATAGATATCATATGGCCACAGAATTATCCTTGGTTAACCCAATAGACCCCAAAGAAAAACGAGAAGATTACTATCATATTCTTCCCAATGGTGAGTCTTCTCTTGACATATCATTATCTCTACTGTCTCTAATTGAGAATTATACTTCAAACAAACACCAAAATTATATAGGTAGCACTCATATATATACTCAGCAAGTGGATGAGCACATCCCTGTCTTATGATGACACGAGATTGTATGTCGTTAGACATCTTGTATGATAGTGGCAAATCACCCTTCCAACGTTGGGTACACCTTACCCTATTGGATTCACCAAATAAAACTACTAAATGAACTTTTCTATACTGCTTCGGGAGAACATCCACAGCTAGAGACCACCGTTCTATTTCCTCGTTACCCTCGCTCGACCCAGCTACACTCTTATTACCTGAAAGGAATTGTGAAGTAAAAGGGTAAGCACAACTAGCTCAGTAAAGAATATCATGACTAAAGATAAATAAATTATCAATAGTCTTCATCAGTAATAAATCAGAGATTTAGAACATATGTTAAATGATAAAAATTTCAACCATAGTTGCAGCGGAACGAGCAATCCATTAGAAGAGTCAAATAGACCATAAAGTCTATTATCTTCTCCATGTTAAAAGTCCACCAACAATGTAAGACCCCAACTTTTATAAATAAAGATGAATTTTCTATAAATATCATTTTTGAATATTATGGAGTTAATTTGATATAATGTTATAGTTGTGGGTAATATTTATAAATTTTGCAAAGTAAGCAAGTTGTTATAAAATATTCGTTTGATCGGAGAATATTCTTTTTGTCGAGGAATATTCGTACGACGGCACAATCATTGGTGGACCCCACAACGGAATTATTGTCGGATTGAGAAAACGACAAAAATATTTTATTAAAAATAACGGCTGAAGTGTTACCGTTAAAACCGTTAAAACTGTTGAACTACTCGGTAGTAAAAGTACAGTAATACGCGTGGTTGCATAGTAGCACACGGTATTGATTATTGATGCTTACGTGAGAAGTCACTCAGCTATACTCAATTATTGCCATAGTAATTGTTGCATCATATCTCTTAAATTATTGTCATAGTATCGTCTGTATAATATGTTATATTATTAAATCAATAATTGAGACGTTGTGGTAAGTTTGGTTATTTTATGGGGGGCCGTATGTCATCATCTAAGAGTCTCTTCGTCAATAGTAATTACCGTCGTCAATAGTAATTACCGTCGTCAATAGTAATTACCGTCGTCAATAGTATTTACCTTGGTCAATAGTAATTACCTTCGTCAATTGTATTTACCTTGGTCAATAGTATTTACCTTGGTCAATAGTAATTACTTTCGTCAATAGTAGTTGTCCCTTCAATATTACCAAGAGTCATTTGACCCTTCGTTAAGACCAAGAGCCATTTGACCCTTCGTTAAGACCAAGAGTCATTTGACCCTTCGTTAAGACCAAGAGACACCCTCAGTTATTCTATAAATAGAGGCCTAGGGCTTCATTATTTTTCACGAATTCATTCAAGCTATAGAGAGAGAAAGTATAGAGAGAATAAGAGAGAGAGAATAAAAGTATTCTGCTACATCACTTTTCCAATATCCAGTTCTTTTAAGGTAGGGAATATTATTTCTTTTATATTCATGAAGAGAACTTCTGTTATTCCATTTGTTATTATTCTGTTGGAATAACCAGTATACGCGGTCTACCCTATACTTGGTGACATTCTTCTATTATTCTGTTGGAACATCCTGTCTGTGTGTTTTACACCGGACCTGGTTCCGTTTTATTATTATTCTGTTGGAATATCCTGTCTGTGTGTTTTACACCGGACCTGGTTCCATTATTTATTATTCTGTCGGAATATCCTGTCTGTGCGTTTACGCCGGACCTGGTTCCATTATTTATTATTCTGTTGGAATAACCTGTCTGTGCGGTCTATCGCATGCATGGTGATTTCTTTTGTTACTCCATTCTTTATTATACTCAGTTGGTTAAGTTTTGACTTCTATACTCCATGAAATTTGTGGAATATCCTTGATAATTGCGTTTCATCCAGTATCTTTTCAAGAAAATATTCTTCTAAGCATTCTTGAATTTTACTCCACAATGCAGTATCATGTTGACAATTTGGACGTTGTTAATTCCTGAATAAATTAATTCTTGAACTTGTTTTATTGAATTCTTATATCATTGTCATCATCCTCATGTTTATAAAATGTTGAAAGTCATCTGTGGCCTGTAGTGCATAGATGGACTTGGTATGATTATGACCAGGGATTATTCGGTATAATCATGACCGTAATGTTACAAATGATGTGGTAAAAGTCCTCATTGGCCCGTAGTGCATTGATGGACAGTTGTTGGCATGATCATGACCATTAATGAATACACGAATATCCTTGGCCGTAGTGCAGGGGTGATTCGATGATGTGGATTATTTTATTAAGCTGAGTCTCAGCGATTACAGTGTTGAAAAACTTTTTAAATCATAAAAGATAGTAGAGTTTATTTTCTACTTGACTCTTTTAATGGATTGCTTGTTGTAAGACCCCGAATTTTATGAAATAAAAGTATTCAATTTTTCTTATAATTACTATTCAGTAAATGGTTAAATTGATAAATGTTAAAGTTAAGGGTGATATATGAATTTTTTTCAAAATACACAAGTGGTTATAAAATAATCATTGTTGTCGGGGAATATTCGTTTGGTCGTTGAATATTTTTTCTGTCGGGGAATATTCGTACGACGGCGCAGCTATTTGTGGGCCCCATAACGAATAACTGTCGGATGAAGAAAATAACAAATTTAAGTTTTTACAAATAACGGCGTAGTTGTTACCGTTAACACTGTTGAAATACCCGGTGGTTAAAATACAGTAATACGCATTATTGCACAGTAGCACACGGTATTGCATAGTATTTTTGAAATTATTGATTCTTACGTAAGAAGGCACTACTCAATAATTGTTACAGTAATTACTGTTCAATATTTTACTTTATTGATTCAATAATTGTTGCGTTGATATTTTATATTATTTTTGTTTCAATAATTGTTGCTGCACAGCATTTTCTATTATCAGATCAATAATTCATACTATTTGAATAATATTATTAGATAACATTATTGGCAATGTCTAGAAAGTTCTGTCTAAGGAGAGGTTTGGTCATCTAATTGCGCGCTAGTAAGGAGAAATCCTTATTGGAAAGCCCCCTCTTTCCTGAGAACGGCCTGGTTGTCATAAATATAATTCTGTAATATTATTTGTGAATAATTAATTATTGATTCATGTGATAAGAAAATATTTATTTTATGGGGATATAAATGAGGGATATATTTTTGTGGTTAAAAAATGAAGGAGTTAATGTTGAGATTTTTATCCGTATTTTTGTCGGAATGGAGGTATTAAAAATCAGGGTTTTTGAGATATTTTGCGGGGGTTATAATTTTTAATCCGACCGTTGGATCGTGGTAATTTTTGGATATGTTATACATATATAAGTTGAGTATATGTCCACAAATTTTGAACCGTTAAAAATGAACGTATGATTTATTATGAATTTTACGAGATGACTGGTTCAGAAATTGTTAAATTTTCGGAGTTAATCATTTTGGTGGAAAATTCTAGAATTGGTGGGCTCCACTTGTGGTTGGTGAAGAAATGTGCTGAATTATATTTCAAATGTGGTGGGTGGGAATAGTAGCAGGTAAAGCCATCAGGTTGCAGGTCAAACCTACCAAAATTTTCCTATAAATAGAGGGCTAAGTTAGAATTGAAAATCACACCAAAAACATAAGCTTTCT
This sequence comes from Panax notoginseng, assembly GCA_016801055.1. NCBI lineage: Eukaryota > Viridiplantae > Streptophyta > Magnoliopsida > Apiales > Araliaceae > Panax > Panax notoginseng. The sequence goes on from CM029020.1 coordinate 5,528,101, forward strand.
CTCTTTCTCTCTCTATATTATGAAGCATATTTTGTGAGTTTTTAGATACTTGGTGAGTTGCTATTCATCAGTGCAAGTTTCCTTCAGCATCATATCCGATATCCGATCAGAAGTACTGCTCTTTTGAGGTAAGGGATTGTAAGGGATAGTAAGGGATATTAAGGGATTTTAAGGGTTGTTATGATTTTCAGTTTCGTAATTTTTCTGATCTTCAAAAATTCTGGAAAAATTTGAAATGATATTTTGATGAGTTTTCTTGATTGTGTCCAAAAATGGTGATTTTTGGATGTATAGATTGAGAGTTATGAATTTTATGAGAAAAAACTATTTTAAAAGTAACAGCTTATAATTCCTTGTGGTTAACTCCAAAATTGATGAAATTTTTATTGGGAGTACATGTATATGATAGAAGTATACTCTGTAAATTTCAGAATTTTTAGACAAAAATATAATTTTTGATAAATGTCTAAATATTCGGCTATTTTGGCCATATGAAAAATAGTAAATGACTTTTAAAAATTCTGAGAAAAATATATGTTCACTATGGGACTATATTATGCTAAATCCCAGAAAAGAAATATTTTTGGAACTGATTTGGTATTTTTTATGAAAATGGTCTAGTTATGAGTAAATGAATTAAATATGTTTTGTGAGGAAAGAAAATTGGAAAATAGGATTTTATGGCTTGAGAATCCTATATGAGGTATATGCAGATTTTTGATGAGGGTTTTGGCTATTGATGATGAAATCTTAAGAGTTGACATTTTATGATGATTAAATGCATTAATTAGTAAAGTGTAAACAATTTAAATAAATTATTTATAAGCTTAAGAAATGTTATTCTTTCAATATCATTATACCGAAATATTGGTATAGATTTTATTGTGAAATTTCTACCTTTTTGAGTCGAGGTTACTATTCATGAGTTACTATTCACGAGTTACTATTCACGACAAAATTGGTTTCTTTTTCTAACCAAATTATAGTTGATTTATGAATATTGCTCTTGAAATTAAATCCATGTTTTGACCATATTATTTTTATAATCATATATAACATTTTTATAACCTTGATGTTGAATTTCTCTTTCGCTTGAGTGTAAAGATGGGTAAATTATTGGTATGATCATGACTATGGGTTCTCTTTGGCCAGTAGTGCAAAGTTGAATTGTTGACTGGTATGATCATGACCATTGAATTTATAATTGAATATCTTTAGCTTAAGTGCAAAGGTGAAATGATCAACATGGTTATAATTATTGTTTATATAAATTCTTAAATGATTATATATTCTTTGAGGTATTAATATATTTGGCATGTAGTGCAAATATGAATTGTTGAGGAATATCTTTGACCTGTAGTGCAAAGATGAATTGTAGATGAATATCTTTAGCCCGTAGTGCAAAGATGACCTGTTATTGAATATCTTTGGCCAGTAATGCAAAGATGAACGGTTGAGGAATATCTTTGGCCTGTAGTGCAAAGATGAATTGTAGATGAATATCTTTGGCCTGTAGTGCAAAGATGGTCTGTTGATGAATATCTTTGGCCCGTAGTGCAAAGATAAACTGTTGTTGAATATCTTTGGTCGTGGTGCAAAGATGGATTTGTTAGTATGATTATAAACAGGAATTGTGATTTGGTATAACCATGATCTTTGATGTTTCAGGTAAAGACAGGTGATGAAAATATTCTTCGTCCTGGGTGCGAAGAAAAATTTATAGTCACAATTATGATTATGAGTTATTCATATGATTGTGGAAAGGAACTGTTGAGTGATGTTACATGGATAAAATATTGTTGGTTGATTTTTAACATGGAGAAGATAATAGACTTTATAGTCTATTTGACTCTTCTAATGGATTGCTCGTTCCGCTGCAACTATGGTTGAATTTTTTATCATTTACCATATGTTCTAAATCTCTGATTTATTATTGATGAAGGCTATTGATAATTTAATTATCTTTAGTCATGATATTCTTTACTGAGCTAGTTGTGCTCACCCTTTTGCTTCACATTTCCTTTCAGGTAATAAGAGTGTAGCTGGGTCGAGCGGGGGTAACAAGGGAATAGAACGGTGGTCATCATTTAGTAGTTATATTTGGTGAAGAAAATAGGGTGAGGCGAACCTAACGTTGGAAGGGTGTTTTGTCACTATCATACAAGATGTCTAATGACATACAACCTCGTGTCATCATAAGACAGGGTTGTGCTCATCCACTTGCTGAGTATATCTATGGGCACTACCTATATAATCTTGGTGTTTGTTTGAAGTATAATTCTCAATTAGAGACAGTGGAGATAATGATAAGTCAAGAGAAGACTCACCATTGGGAAGAATATGATAGTAATCTTCTCGTTTTTCTTTGGGGTCTATTGGGTCAACCAAGGATAATTCTGTGGCCAAATGATATCTATCATAACCTAGACGCGTGGCCTCCCATGTACGAAAGTTTCCTTGAGCACTTCCCAAATATTCTAATTTCTAAAACAGTTTTTGACTATACCTTTATGTAAGGTGTCATTGTGAGGTGATGTCCACGGTTGGAACATGAGTCACATTTGGTATATATTTGTATCCAAACTCACAGCATATGTGTTGTTGTATTTTACACGACAATTGTTGTAATAAAGTTGTAGTTATTTTCTGTACCATGTATTTGGCGACTCAGAATAGGTTGGATGGAATGGACCTATTTTGGGGTTGTCACAGGTGGTATCAGAGCTTAAGGATATGATCTCTGGCGGAGATCGGGGAATACAACTAGGAGGGGAGAGATGAGTAAATCCTTCGCTAGTGTGTCCTACCTAAGCTTATTTGTTGGTTAGTCATAATATTGGGATATTATGTGATATGTTAATTTGTTAAATTAACCCTTGTTTTGAAGCTGTATTCTAGAATGATATTTGAAATACAGGAGATGAGCAATGGAGAAATTATGATGACAGGAAAGATGGAATCTGAAATGAAAGGAAGGTATTCTCAACTCTTTGAAATACCAGGTACGTAAATTTCGGGGACGAAATTTCATAAGGAGGGGAGATTGTAAGACCCCGAATTTTATGAAATAAAAGTATTCAATTTTTCTTATAATTACTATTCAGTAAATGGTTAAATTGATAAATGTTAAAGTTAAGGGTGATATATGAATTTTTTTCAAAATACACAAGTGGTTATAAAATAATCATTGTTGTCGGGGAATATTCGTTTGGTCGTTGAATATTTTTTCTGTCGGGGAATATTCGTACGACGGCGCAGCTATTTGTGGGCCCCATAACGAATAACTGTCGGATGAAGAAAATAACAAATTTAATTTTTACAAATAACGGCGTAGTTGTTACCGTTAACACTGTTGAAATACCCGGTGGTTAAAATACAGTAATACGCATTATTGCACAGTAGCACACGGTATTGCATAGTATTTTTGAAATTATTGATTCTTACGTAAGAAGGCACTACTCAATAATTGTTACAGTAATTACTGTTCAATATTTTACTTTATTGATTCAATAATTGCTGCGTTGATATTTTATATTATTTTTGTTTCAATAATTGTTGCTGCACAGCATTTTCTATTATCAGATCAATAATTCATATTATTTGAATAATATTATTAGATAACATTATTGGCAATGTCTAGAAAGTTCTGTCTAAGGAGAGGTTTGGTCATCTAATTGCGCGCTAGTAAGGAGAAATCCTTATTGGAAAGCCCCCTCTTTCCTGGGAACGGCCTGGTTGTCATAAATGTAATTCTGTAATATTATTTGTGAATAATTAATTATTGATTCATGTGATAAGAAAATATTTATTTTATGTGGATATAAATGAGTGATATATTTTTGTGGTTAAAAAATGAAGGAGTTAATGTTGAGATTTTTATCCGTATTTTTGTCGGAATGGAGGTATTAAAAATCAGGGTTTTTGAGATATTTTGCGAGGGTTATAATTTTTAATCCGACCGTTGGATCATGGTAATTTTTGGATATGTTATACATATATAAGTTGAGTATATGTCCACAAATTTTGAACCGTTAAAAATGAACGTATGATTTATTATGAATTTTACGAGATGACTGGTTCAGAAATTGTTAAATTTTCGGAGTTAATCATTTTGGTGGAAAATTCTAGAATTGGTGGGCTCCACTTGTGGTTGGTGAAGAAATGTGCTGAATTATATTTCAAATGTGGTGGGTGGGAATAGTAGCAGGTAAAGCCATCAGGTTGCAGGTCAAACCTACCAAAATTTTCCTATAAATAGAGGGCTAAGTTAGAATTGAAAATCACACCAAAAACATAAGCTTTCTCTCTTTCTCTCTCTATATTATGAAGCATATTTTGTGAGTTTTTAGATACTTGGTGAGTTGCTATTCATCAGTGCAAGTTTCCTTCAGCATCATATCCGATATCCGATCAGAAGTACTGCTCTTTTGAGGTAAGGGATTGTAAGGGATTGTAAGGGATAGTAAGGGATATTAAGGGATTTTAAGGGTTGTTATGATTTTCAGTTTCGTAATTTTTCTGATCTTCAAAAATTCTGGAAAAATTTAAAATGATATTTTGATGAGTTTTCTTGATTGTGTCCAAAAATGGTGATTTTTGGATGTATAGATTGAGAGTTATGAATTTTATGAGAAAAAACTATTTTAAAAGTAACAGCTTATAATTCCTTGTGGTTAACTCCAAAATTGATGAAATTTTTATTGAGAGTACATGTATATGATAGAAGTATACTCTGTAAATTTCAGAATTTTTAGACAAAAGTACAATTTTTGATAAATGTCTAAATATTCGGCTATTTTGGCCATATGAAAAATAGTAAATGACTTTTAAAAATTCTGAGAAAAATATATGTTCACTATGGGACTATATTATGCTAAATCCCAGAAAAGAAATATTTTTGGAACTGATTTGGTATTTTTTATGAAAATGGTCTAGTTATGAGTAAATGAATTAAATATGTTTTGTGAGGAAAGAAAATTGGAAAATAGGATTTTATGGCTTGAGAATCCTATATGAGGTATATGCAGATTTTTGATGAGGGTTTTGGCTATTGATGATGAAATCTTAAGAGTTGACATTTTATGATGATTAAATGCATTAATTAGTAAAGTGTAAACAATTTAAATAAATTATTTATAAGCTTAAGAAATGTTATTCTTTCAATATCATTATACCGAAATATTGGTATAGATTTTATTGTGAAATTTCTACCTTTTTGAGTCGAGGTTACTATTCATGAGTTACTATTCACGAGTTACTATTCACGACAAAATTGGTTTCTTTTTCTAACCAAATTATAGTTGATTTATGAATATTGCTCTTGAAATTAAATCCATGTTTTGACCATATTATTTTTATAATCATATATAACATTTTTATAACCTTGATGTTGAATTTCTCTTTCGCTTGAGTGTAAAGATGGGTAAATTATTGGTATGATCATGACTATGGGTTCTCTTTGGCCAGTAGTGCAAAGTTGAATTGTTGACTGGTATGATCATGACCATTGAATTTATAATTGAATATCTTTAGCTTAAGTGCAAAGGTGAAATGATCAACATGGTTATAATTATTATTTATATAAATTCTTAAATGATTATATATTCTTTGAGGTATTAATATATTTGGCATGTAGTGCAAATATGAATTGTTGAGGAATATCTTTGACCTGTAGTGCAAAGATGAATTGTAGATGAATATCTTTAGCCCGTAGTGCAAAGATGACCTGTTATTGAATATCTTTGGCCAGTAATGCAAAGATGAACGGTTGAGGAATATCTTTGGCCTGTAGTGCAAAGATGAATTGTAGATGAATATCTTTGGCCTGTAGTGCAAAGATGGTCTGTTGATGAATATCTTTGGCCCGTAGTGCAAAGATAAACTGTTGTTGAATATCTTTGGTCGTAGTGCAAAGATGGATTTGTTAGTATGATTATAAACAGGAATTGTGATTTGGTATAACCATGATCTTTGATGTTTCAGGTAAAGACAGGTGATGAAAATATTCTTCGTCCTGGGTGCGAAGAAAAATTTATAGTCACAATTATGATTATGAGTTATTCATATGATTGTGGAAAGGAACTGTTGAGTGATGTTACATGGATAAAATATTGTTGGTTGATTTTTAACATGGAGAAGATAATAGACTTTATAGTCTATTTGACTCTTCTAATGGATTGCTCGTTCCGCTGCAACTATGGTTGAATTTTTTATCATTTACCATATGTTCTAAATCTCTGATTTATTATTGATGAAGGCTATTGATAATTTAATTATCTTTAGTCATGATATTCTTTACTGAGCTAGTTGTGCTCACCCTTTTGCTTCACAATTCCTTTCAGGTAATAAGAGTGTAGCTGGGTCGAGCGGGGGTAACAAGGGAATAGAACGGTGGTCATCATTTAGTAGTTATATTTGGTGAAGAAAATAGGGTGAGGCGAACCCAACGTTGGAAGGGTGTTTTGTCACTATCATACAAGATGTCTAATGACATACAACCTCGTGTCATCATAAGACAGGGTTGTGCTCATCCACTTGCTGAGTATATCTATGGGCACTACCTATATAATCTTGGTGTTTGTTTGAAGTATAATTCTCAATTAGAGACAGTGGAGATAATGATAAGTCAAGAGAAGACTCACCATTGGGAAGAATATGATAGTAATCTTCTCGTTTTTCTTTGGGGTCTATTGGGTCAACCAAGGATAATTCTGTGGCCATATGATATCTATCATAACCTAGACGCGTGGCCTCCCATGTACGAAAGTTTCCTTGAGCACTTCCCAAATATTCTAATTTCTAAAACAGTTTTTGACTATACCTTTATGTAAGGTGTCATTGTGAGGTGATGTCCACGGTTGGAACATGAGTCACATTTGGTATATATTTGTATCCAAACTCACAGCATATGTGTTGTTGTATTTTACACGACAATTGTTGTAATAAAGTTGTAGTTATTTTCTGTACCATGTATTTGGCGACTCAGAATAGGTTGGATGGAATGGACCTATTTTGGGGTTGTCACAGGTGGTATCAGAGCTTAAGGATATGATCTCTGGCGGAGATCGGGAATACAACTAGGAGGGGAGAGATGAGTAAATCCTTCGCTAGTGTGTCCTACCTAAGCTTATTTGTTGGTCAGTCATAATATTGGGATATTATGTGATATGTTAATTTGTTAAATTAACCCTTGTTTTGAAGCTGTATTCTAGAATGATATTTGAAATACAGGAGATGAGCAATGGAGAAATTATGATGACAGGAAAGATGGAATCTGAAATGAAAGGAAGGTATTCTCAACTCTTTGAAATACCAGGTACGTAAATTTCGGGGACGAAATTTCATAAGGAGGGGAGATTGTAAGACCCCGAATTTTATGAAATAAAAGTATTCAATTTTTCTTATAATTACTATTCAGTAAATGGTTAAATTGATAAATGTTAAAGTTAAGGGTGATATATGAATTTTTTTCAAAATACACAAGTGGTTATAAAATAATCATTGTTGTCGGGGAATATTCGTTTGGTCGTTGAATATTTTTTCTGTCGGGGAATATTCGTACGACGGCGCAGCTATTTGTGGGCCCCATAACGAATAACTGTCGGATGAAGAAAATAACAAATTTAATTTTTACAAATAACGGCGTAGTTGTTACCGTTAACACTGTTGAAATACCCGGTGGTTAAAATACAGTAATACGCATTATTGCACAGTAGCACACGGTATTGCATAGTATTTTTGAAATTATTGATTCTTACGTAAGAAGGCACTACTCAATAATTGTTACAGTAATTACTGTTCAATATTTTACTTTATTGATTCAATAATTGCTGCGTTGATATTTTATATTATTTTTGTTTCAATAATTGTTGCTGCACAGTATTTTCTATTATCAGATCAATAATTCATATTATTTGAATAATATTATTAGATAACATTATTGGCAATGTCTAGAAAGTTCTGTCTAAGGAGAGGTTTGGTCATCTAATTGCGCGCTAGTAAGGAGAAATCCTTATTGGAAAGCCCCCTCTTTCCTGGGAACGGCCTGGTTGTCATAAATGTGATTCTGTAATATTATTTGTGAATAATTAATTATTGATTCATATGATAAGAAAATATTTATTTTATGGGGATATAAATGAGGGATATATTTTTGTGGTTAAAAAATGAAGGAGTTAATGTTGAGATTTTTATCCGTATTTTTGTCGGAATGGAGGTATTAAAAATCAGGGTTTTTGAGATATTTTGCGAGGGTTATAATTTTTAATCCGACCGTTGGATCGTGGTAATTTTTGGATATGTTATACATATATAAGTTGAGTATATGTCCACAAATTTTGAACCGTTAAAAATGAACGTATGATTTATTATGAATTTTACGAGATGACTGGTTCAGAAATTGTTAAATTTTCGGAGTTAATCATTTTGGTGGAAAATTCTAGAATTGGTGGGCTCCACTTGTGGTTGGTGAAGAAATGTGCTGAATTATATTTCAAATGTGGTGGGTGGGAATAGTAGCAGGTAAAGCCATCAGGTTGCAGGTCAAACCTACCAAAATTTTCCTATAAATAGAGGGCTAAGTTAGAATTGAAAATCACACCAAAAACATAAGCTTTCTCTCTTTCTCTCTCTATATTATGAAGCATATTTTGTGAGTTTTTAGATACTTGGTGAGTTGCTATTCATCAGTGCAAGTTTCCTTCAGCATCATATCCGATATCCGATCAGAAGTACTGCTCTTTTGAGGTAAGGGATTGTAAGGGATAGTAAGGGATATTAAGGGATTTTAAGGGTTGTTATGATTTTCAGTTTCGTAATTTTTCTGATCTTCAAAAATTCTGGAAAAATTTAAAATGATATTTTGATGAGTTTTCTTGATTGTGTCCAAAAATGGTGATTTTTGGATGTATAGATTGAGAGTTATGAATTTTATGAGAAAAAACTATTTTAAAAGTAACAGCTTATAATTCCTTGTGGTTAACTCCAAAATTGATGAAATTTTTATTGAGAGTACATGTATATGATAGAAGTATACTCTGTAAATTTCAGAATTTTTAGACAAAAGTACAATTTTTGATAAATGTCTAAATATTCGGCTATTTTGGCCATATGAAAAATAGTAAATGACTTTTAAAAATTCTGAGAAAAATATATGTTCACTATGGGACTATATTATGCTAAATCCCAGAAAAGAAATATTTTTGGAACTGATTTGGTATTTTTTATGAAAATGGTCTAGTTATGAGTAAATGAATTAAATATGTTTTGTGAGGAAAGAAAATTGGAAAATAGGATTTTATGGCTTGAGAATCCTATATGAGGTATATGCAGATTTTTGATGAGGGTTTTGGCTATTGATGATGAAATCTTAAGAGTTGACATTTTATGATGATTAAATGCATTAATTAGTAAAGTGTAAACAATTTAAATAAATTGTTTATAAGCTTAAGAAATGTTATTCTTTCAATATCATTATACCGAAATATTGGTATAGATTTTATTGTGAAATTTCTACCTTTTTGAGTCGAGGTTACTATTCATGAGTTACTATTCACGAGTTACTATTCACGACAAAATTGGTTTCTTTTTCTAACCAAATTATAGTTGATTTATGAATATTGCTCTTGAAATTAAATCCATGTTTTGACCATATTATTTTTATAATCATATATAACATTTTTATAACCTTGATGTTGAATTTCTCTTTCGCTTGAGTGTAAAGATGGGTAAATTATTGGTATGATCATGACTATGGGTTCTCTTTGGCCAGTAGTGCAAAGTTGAATTGTTGACTGGTATGATCATGACCATTGAATTTATAATTGAATATCTTTAGCTTAAGTGCAAAGGTGAAATGATCAACATGGTTATAATTATTATTTATATAAATTCTTAAATGATTATATATTCTTTGAGGTATTAATATATTTGGCATGTAGTGCAAATATGAATTGTTGAGGAATATCTTTGACCTGTAGTGCAAAGATGAATTGTAGATGAATATCTTTAGCCCGTAGTGCAAAGATGACCTGTTATTGAATATCTTTGGCCAGTAATGCAAAGATGAACGGTTGAGGAATATCTTTGGCCTGTAGTGCAAAGATGAATTGTAGATGAATATCTTTGGCCTGTAGTGCAAAGATGGTCTGTTGATGAATATCTTTGGCCCGTAGTGCAAAGATAAACTGTTGTTGAATATCTTTGGTCGTAGTGCAAAGATGGATTTGTTAGTATGATTATAAACAGGAATTGTGATTTGGTATAACCATGATCTTTGATGTTTCAGGTAAAGACAGGTGATGAAAATATTCTTCGTCCTGGGTGCGAAGAAAAATTTATAGTCACAATTATGATTATGAGTTATTCATATGATTGTGGAAAGGAACTGTTGAGTGATGTTACATGGATAAAATATTGTTGGTTGATTTTTAACATGGAGAAGATAATAGACTTTATAGTCTATTTGACTCTTCTAATGGATTGCTCGTTCCGCTGCAACTATGGTTGAATTTTTTATCATTTACCATATGTTCTAAATCTCTGATTTATTATTGATGAAGGCTATTGATAATTTAATTATCTTTAGTCATGATATTCTTTACTGAGCTAGTTGTGCTCACCCTTTTGCTTCACATTTCCTTTCAGGTAATAAGAGTGTAGCTGGGTCGAGCGGGGGTAACAAGGGAATAGAACGGTGGTCATCATTTAGTAGTTATATTTGGTGAAGAAAATAGGGTGAGGCGAACCTAACGTTGGAAGGGTGTTTTGTCACTATCATACAAGATGTCTAATGACATACAACCTCGTGTCATCATAAGACAGGGTTGTGCTCATCCACTTGCTGAGTATATCTATGGGCACTACCTATATAATCTTGGTGTTTGTTTGAAGTATAATTCTCAATTAGAGACAGTGGAGATAATGATAAGTCAAGAGAAGACTCACCATTGGGAAGAATATGATAGTAATCTTCTCGTTTTTCTTTGGGGTCTATTGGGTCAACCAAGGATAATTCTGTGGCCAAATGATATCTATCATAACCTAGACGCGTGGCCTCCCATGTACGAAAGTTTCCTTGAGCACTTCCCAAATATTCTAATTTCTAAAACAGTTTTTGACTATACCTTTATGTAAGGTGTCATTGTGAGGTGATGTCCACGGTTGGAACATGAGTCACATTTGGTATATATTTGTATCCAAACTCACAGCATATGTGTTGTTGTATTTTACACGATAATTGTTGTAATAAAGTTGTAGTTATTTTCTGTACCATGTATTTGGCGACTCAGAATAGGTTGGATGGAATGGACCTATTTTGGGGTTGTCACACTTGTTCCGCTACAGTTAAACTTGATGTCTATTATATTTTATCAGTTTAACATTATTGAAGGCTAATGATAATTTATTTTGCATTATCTTAGTCATAATATTTCTTACTGGGCTAGTTGAGCTCACCCTCTCTTTCACTGTTCTCTTCAGGAAATGAGAACGTAGCTGGGGCAAGTCGGGGAACGGAGTGATGGTCCGAAGAATAGTATTAGTTAGTAGTCCTCACTATTCTATATAATGGTGTGTTAATAAATGTAATGAGGACTCCTTTTGAGTATGAATACTCTCTAGAAGATAATATTTGTATTCAAACTCACAGTTTATGTTTTGTCGTATTGTACACGACAGTTGTATTATTAAGTTGTATTTGTATTCTGTACTATGTATCTGACGACTCAAGATGGGTGATGTATACCTAATTTTGGGGGCGTCACAGTTGGTATCAGAGCTTAGGGATATGATCCCTGGCTAAGATGTGAGAATAGAACTAGGAGGGGAGAGACGGGAAATTCCTTCGCTAGTATGACATACCTAAGTTTATTTGCATGGTATTTTATTGGTCGGTCATAATATAAGGATAATATATGACATATCAATTAATTTTTATTTTGTGGCAGTATCTGAAAATGGCATCTGAGAACGTTGAGAATAGCAATGGAGCACAGACGACTGTTGATTTACCACATATCAATAATCAGGATAATGTGCATCAGGAAGGTGTCAATCCTCATGCAAACAACAACACTGACCAAATGATGAACGATCAAATGTTCAGAGGCTTTATGCAATTCATGCAACAACAGGTGAAAGCGGCTCCTGTCCACAACGTAGGTGAAAATACTGGAAACTCTCTGGCGGTCACCGCTAAACAGTTTAAGGAGCTGGGACCACCGGAGTTTAAGGGAGAACCAAAACCACTTGTAGCTGAAACATGGATAAAGCAGATTACCAAGATATTTGATGTCTTGGGTTGCTCCGAGGAGCAAAAGGTTCCCTTTGCCGCCTTTATGTTGCGAGGAGAGGCAGATTACTGGTGGGAATCGATAAAGCGTACTCAACCTGCCGCACTGAAGATGTCTTGGGAGAAGTTTCAAGATCTGTTTAACGATAAATACTTTCCCGAGAGTATTCGTCACATGAAGGAGGTGGAGTTCATCAAATTGGAGCAGAATAATATGACCGTGTCGCAGTACGAGGCAAAATTTGCGGAGTTATCCCGGTTTGCGTCCCACCTGGTGGATAATGAAGAAAGAATGACGCGGATGTTTTTAAGAGGTTTGAAGCCGGAGATACGTCAACATCTTGTTTCTCATAAACTGTGTTTGTATTCAGATGTTGTAAATAGGGCTCAGTTGGTGGAGCGCGATAACGAGACAACGCAACCAAAAGAGAGCAGCCGGCAAAATGATAATACTAGTGAGAGCAGTCATCGAAGCGGTGACAACAAGCGTGGAGGGAATCAACAGGCCAGAAATGGTAACCACTTCGGTGGTAATCAGGGCCAAAATAATAAGAATGGACATTTCAAGAAGAGGAGATTCAACAATGATGGAAAGACGTCAGCACCAGCACCTGTCTTTAAGGAAGGAGAACGACCACCTATCATATGTTTCAAATGCGGAGGGGAGGGGCACATCAGTCCAAACTGCGCGATGCCGTCCAAAGCATGTTATAATTGTGGAAGAGAAGGTCATTTAGCCCGATTTTGTCGTTTACCGAAGACAAATTCAGCTAGGATGGAGGCACCAAAAGCCGTCCCAGAAAAGTCAAAACCGGTTGTGCAAGGGAGAGCGTTTGTTGTGAACTCCCAGAGAGCAAGGAACCCAAATGAGGTCATCACGGGTAAGCTTATCATAAACTCTAAAGAAGTTTATACTTTATTTGATACCGGTTCAACCCATTCTTTTATTTCTCCTACTTGCGCTCATCGATTAAATTTGATTCCGGAGAAATTAGACTTTGACTTATCTGTGGAAACTCCGTTGGGAGAAACCTTCATTACCTCCACTGTTTATAAGTCTTGTTTGGTTCAAGTTGGTACCCACACATTACCTATCGATCTGATTTCATTAAAAATACTTGCATTTGACGTGATTCTAGGGATTGATTGGTTAACTACTCATTATGCAAAAATTGATTGTTTTCGTAAGGTTGTTAGCTTTCATATTCCTAATCGACCTATTATGCGAATTCAAGCAACCAAACCATTAAAATCAATCGCTGTCATCTCAAGTCATAAAGCTATTCGTTTATTAAAAAACGGATGTCAAGCTTTCTTAGCTCATGTCACAGATCTAAACAAAAATACGTCAGTTTTGAATGATATTTCTATTGTTAATAAATTCCCTGACGTATTCCCTGAAGAACTTCCTGGCCTACCCCCAGAGCGTGAAATTGAATTTTGTATCGACCTTGAACCCGGTACAAAACCCATTTCCAAAGCCCCATATCGAATGGCTCCTATTGAACTTCAGGAGTTAAAGATCCAACTGCAGGAATTGTTAGACATTGGCTTTATTCGTCCTAGTACTTCTCCTTGGGGTGCTCCTGTTCTATTCGTGAAGAAGAAAGATGGAAGTATGCGACTTTGTATTGATTATCGGGAGTTGAATCATGTCACCATCAAAAACAGGTACCCATTGCCACGTATTGATGACCTGTTTGACCAGTTGCAAGGAGCACAATTCTTTTCAAAGATCGATCTTCGTTCTGGATATCATCAGCTGAAGGTTAGAACTGAGGATATTCCAAAGACGGCTTTTAGAACTCGGTACGGGCATTATGAATTCCTAGTCATGTCCTTTGGATTGACTAATGCTCCTGCTGCCTTCATGGATATGATGAACCGGGTATTCAAGGAATATTTGGATCACTTTGTGGTCGTCTTTATTGATGACATCCTTATTTATTCCAAAAGCCGTGAAGATCATGAGCAACACTTGAGGCTGGTACTCCAAAAGCTTCGTGAATACAAGCTTTATGCCAAGTTGAAGAAATGCGAGTTCTGGCTGGAAGAGGTAGCATTCCTTGGGCACGTAGTATCAAGTCGTGGAATATCGGTTGACCCGGCAAAGATTGAAGCTATTCAAAGCTGGGAGCAACCTAAATCAGTGACCGAGGTACGTAGCTTTCTTGGTTTAGCTGGTTATTATCGGAGATTCGTGGAAGGATTTTCTCGAATCGCTACTCCATTAACTCAGCTGACTCGGAAAGATACAAAGTTTGGTTGGAGCGAAGAATGTGAGCAGAGTTTTCAAGAACTCAAGAGGAGACTCATTTCAGCACCTGTTCTAACAATACCATCTGGCTCGGAGGGATTTGTCATCTACAGTGATGCTTCAAGCAAAGGGTTGGGATGCGTTCTCATGCAACATGGAAAAGTCATAGCCTATGCATCAAGACAACTCAAGGAATATGAGAGGAATTATCCTACTCATGATCTAGAGTTGGCAGCTGTTGTCTTTGCACTTAAAATTTGGAGGCATTACTTGTATGGGGAGAAAGTGGAGATCTTTACGGATCATAAAAGCCTCAAATATTTCTTCACTCAAAAGAAACTCAACATGCGACAACGACGTTGGCTTGAACTGTTGAAAGATTATGATCATACCATTCAATACCATCCTGGAAAAGCGAACGTGGTAGCTGACGCATTGAGTAGAAGATCATATGCGGGTACAAGTGCAATATTAACAACGCAAAGGCCCATTTTGTGTGACTTGCAAAGGATGGAGATAGAGTTAAAGACTCCAGGGACCCATGTGATGATGGCGAATATACGAGTAGAACCGACTTTAATCGATAAAGTTAAAGCTGCTCAAGCTACAGACCTGGAGCTGATGCGTATGAGGAAGAAAATGCAAGAAGGTTCTATGCCGGAAGCAAGAATCGATGAAGAAGGAATACTTCGAGTCAACTCCAGACTTTGTGTTCCTAACAACCCTGATTTAAAGTATGAAATCATGATGGAGGCGCACAACACACCGTTTGCAATCCATCCTGGAAGTACCAAAATGTATCATGATCTTCGTCATACATTTTGGTGGAGCAATATGAAGAGAGAGATAGCGTTGTTTATCTCAAGTTGTCTAACTTGTCAACGAGTCAAAGCGGAGCATCAAGTACCAAAAGGTCCATTGCAACCACTTGAAATTCCAGAATGGAAGTGGGAGCACATTACCATGGATTTCGTTACCGGTCTTCCCAGGGTTTCTCAAGGTATTGATGCGATTTGGGTCATTGTTGATAGATTGACCAAGTCTGCTCATTTCTTACCGATACGAGAAACTTATACACTTGAACGTCTTGCTCGTATATACATAAACGAGATTGTAAGACTGCATGGTATGCCAGTATCCATAATTTCTGATCGAGACCCAAGATTCACTTCACGATTTTGGGTTAGTTTACAAAAAGCTATGGGCACGGAGTTACGATTTAGTTCAGCATATCATCCTCAGACGGACGGACAATCAGAGAGGACTATTCAAACTCTTGAAGATCTATTAAGACTCTGTGTCTTTGACTTCAAGGGAAGTTGGGACAAGTTCTTACCATTGGTGGAGTTTTCCTACAACAACAGTTATCAAGCAAGTATTGGCATGGCTCCATTCGAAGCATTGTATGGAAGAAAATGTCGTTCTCCAGTATGCTGGGATGAGGTGGGCGAAGCAACGTTGTTGGGACCGGAGTTGGTACGTATGACTACAGAAAAGATTCAAACGATCCGACAACGTATAAAAACCTCACAAGATCGACAAAAGAGTTATGCTGATCTTCATCGAAAGGACGTGGAATTTGATGTAGGAGATCATGTGTTCTTACGTGTTGCTCCATGGAAAGGAGTTACAAGATTTGGAAAGAGAGGAAAGCTAAATCCTCGATTCATCGGTCCATTTTTAATCCTCGATCGAGTAGGAACTGTGGCTTATAGACTCGCTTTACCGCCAAGTATGTCTCGTGTTCATAACGTTTTCCACATATCCATGTTACGCAAATATGTGGAAGACCCGAACCACATTATTGAGTTAGAACCGGACGAAATAGCGGAGGATTTGACGTATGAAGAAGTTCCTGTTCAAATCTTAGATAAGAAGGAACATATTCTACGCTCCAAGGTTATACCTCAAGTCAAAGTTTTGTGGAAAAACCACGATGTTGAGGAAATGACTTGGGAGTTAGAATCAGAAATGAAATCAAGGTATCCTTACCTCTTCGACATACCAGGTACGTACCCTAATTTCGAGGGCGAAATTTCATAAGAAGGGGAGGTTGTAAGACCCCAACTTTTATAAATAAAGATGAATTTTCTATAAATATCATTTTTGAATATTATGGAGTTAATTTGATATAATGTTATAGTTGTGGGTAATATTTATAAATTTTGCAAAGTAAGCAAGTTGTTATAAAATATTCGTTTGGTCGGAGAATATTCTTTTTGTCGAGGAATATTCGTACGACGGCACAATCATTGGTGGACCCCACAACGGAATTATTGTCGGATTGAGAAAACGACAAAAATATTTTATTAAAAATAACGGCTGAAGTGTTACCGTTAAAACCGTTAAAACTGTTGAACTACTCGGTAGTAAAAGTACAGTAATACGCGTGGTTGCATAGTAGCACACGGTATTGATTATTGATGCTTACGTGAGAAGTCACTCAGCTATACTCAATTATTGCTATAGTAATTACTGCATCATATCTCTTAAATTATTGTCATAGTATCGTCTGTATAATATGTTATATTATTAAATCAATAATTGAGACGTTGTGGTAAGTTTGGTTATTTTATGGGGGGCCATATGTCATCATCTAAGAGTCTCTTCGTCAATAGTAATTACCGTCGTCAATAGTAATTACCGTCGTCAATAGTAATTACCGTCGTCAATAGTATTTACCTTGGTCAATAGTAATTACCTTCGTCAATAGTATTTACCTTGGTCAATAGTATTTACCTTGGTCAATAGTTATTACTTTCGTCAATAGTAGTTGTCCCTTCAATATTATCAAGAGTCATTTGACCCTTCGTTAAGACCAAGAGTCATTTGACCCTTCGTTAAGACCAAGAGTCACCCTCAGTTTTTCTATAAATAGAGGCCTAGGGCTTCATTATTTTTCACGAATTCATTCAAGCTATAGAGAGAGAAAGTATAGAGAGAATAAGAGAGAGAGAGAATAAAAGTATTCTGCTACATCACTTTTCCAATATCCAGTTCTTTTAAGGTAGGGAATATTATTTCTTTTATATTCATGAAGAGAACTTCTGTTATTCCATTTGTTATTATTCTGTTGGAATAACCAGTATACGCGGTCTACCCTATACTTGGTGACATTCTTCTATTATTCTGTTGGAACATCCTGTCTGTGTGTTTTACACCGGACCTGGTTCCGTTTTATTATTATTCTGTTGGAATATCCTGTCTGTGTGTTTTACACCGGACCTGGTTCCATTATTTATTATTCTGTCGGAATATCCTGTCTGTGCGTTTACGCCGGACCTGGTTCCATTATTTATTATTCTGTTGGAATAACCTGTCTGTGCGGTCTATCGCATGCATGGTGATTTCTTTTGTTATTCCATTCTTTATTATACTCAGTTGGTTAAGTTTTGACTTCTATACTCCATGAAATTTGTGGAATATCCTTGATAATTGCGTTTCATCCAGTATCTTTTCAAGAAAATATTCTTCTAAGCATTCTTGAATTTTACTCCACAATGCAGTATCATGTTGACAATTTGGACGTTGTTAATTCCTGGATAAATTAATTCTTGAACTTGTTTTATTGAATTCTTATATCATTGTCATCATCCTCATGTTTATAAAATGTTGAAAGTCATCTGTGGCCTGTAGTGCATAGATGGACTTGGTATGATTATGACCAGGGATTATTCGGTATAATCATGACCGTAATGTTACAAATGATGTGGTAAAAGTCCTCATTGGCCCGTAGTGCATTGATGGACAGTTGTTGGCATGATCATGACCATTAATGAATACACGAATATCCTTGGCCGTAGTGCAGGGGTGATTCGATGATGTGGATTATTTTATTAAGCTGAGTCTCAGCGATTACAGTGTTGAAAAACTTTTTAAATCATAAAAGATAGTAGAGTTTATTTTCTACTTGACTCTTTTAATGGATTGCTTGTTCCGCTACAGTTAAACTTGATGTCTATTATATTTTATCAGTTTAACATTGTTGAAGGCTAATGATAATTTATTCTGCATTATCTTAGTCATAATATTTCTTACTGGGCTAGTTGAGCTCACCCTCTCTTTCACTGTTCTCTTCAGGAAATGAGAACGTAGCTGGGGCAAGTCGGGGAACGGAGTGATGGTCCGAAGAATAGTATTAGTTAGTAGTCCTCACTATTCTATATAATGGTGTGTTAATAAATGTAATGAGGACTCCTTTTGAGTATGAATACTCTCTAGAAGATAATATTTGTATTCAAACTCACAGTTTATGTTTTGTCGTATTGTACACGACAGTTGTATTATTAAGTTGTATTTGTATTCTGTACTATGTATCTGACGACTCAAGATGGGTGATGTATGCCTAATTTTGGGGGCGTCACAAACAATATTTTATCCCTGTAACATCAATTAACAGTTCCTTTCTACAATCATATGAATAATTCATAATCATAATTGTGATTCTAAATTTCGCATCCAAGACGAAGATAATTTTCATCACATGTCTTTACCTGAAACATCAAATATCATGGTTATACCAAATCACAGTTCCTGTTCATAATCATACTAATAAATTCATCTTTGCACCACGGGCCAAAGATATTCATCAACAGTTCATCTTTACACTACATGCCAAAGATATTCAACAACAAGTCATCTTTGCACTACGGGCCAAAGATATTCATCAACAACTTATCTTTGCACTACAGGCCAAAGATATTGCTCAATAGTTTATATTTGCACTACATGCCAAATATATTATTATCTCAAAGAAATATATAATCATTTTAGAATTTATATAACCAATAATTATAACCATGTTGATCATTTCACCTTTGTACTTAAGCTAAATATATTCAATTATAAATTCAATGGTCATGATCATACCAGTCAAAAATTCAACTTTGCACTACTGGCCAAAGAGAACCCATAGTCATGATCGTACCAAAATCTACCCATCTTTACACTCAAGTCAAAGAGAAATATCATTATTAGGATTATAAAAATGTTATATATAATAATAAAAAATAATATGATCAACATATAGTTTTAATCTCAAGAGTAATATTCATAAATCAACTATAATTTGTTTAGTAAAAGAAACTAATTTTGTCATGAATAGTAACTCGTGAATAGTAACCCATGAATAGTAACTCATGAGTAGTAACTCGTGAATAGTAACTCATGAATAGTAACTCATGAATAATAATTCGTGAATAGTAACTCATGAATAGTAACTCGTGAATAGTAACCCCGATATGAAAAGATAAGAATTTTACAAGAAAAATCTTACCAATATTCCGGTATAATGATATTGAAAGAAATAATATCATTGATAAAAAAAATAACATCCCTTACTATCCCTTACCTCAAAAGAGCAGTACTCCTGACTTGAATAACGCTGAACAAACTTGCACCGTATAGCAACACTCAAGATATCAAAATACTCACAAGAATACACTCGATAATATAGATAGAGAAATAAAGAGAAAACTTCAGTTTCTGGTGTGATTTTCAATTCTAACCTAAGCACCCTATTTATAAGAAAATGCTTAGAACACCAAAACAGAAAATTTAATAAAATACTAATATAATTATAAATTTTTCTTAGCCCACCTTTGAAAATCTGGATTCAGCCATCAACATGTGCAAGTGGGGCCCACCAAAGTGTAAAAAACGTTTTTGTTAATAAAAATAAATAAAACTTCCAAAAATTAATTATTTCAGAACTTCGGAACTTCAATAATTCATAATAAATAGCCCTTTTATCAGAAAATTCGAATCTCGCGAATTTTTATTGGAATTTCAATTCTCTACAACTTTGCAGAAGAAAATTTTTTCAAATTCCAAACAGAAATTGACCGAAATCTACAAACGGGCGATTTTACAGTCAATAATAAATTTTCGGTCAAGAATTGTGTCCACCAACACACAAAATATGTGTTAATCATTTAATGCCACAAAAATACTCTTCCTCCTCATTTATTCATATATCCCACATTCATTGTAAAAATATCACCATTAATATATTATTAAAATAATATATTTAATTGAATTATTTTATCAGAAAAAGATAAAATATTAATTTACAACAATTGTCACATTAAAAAATTTCTCCATCTATATCCACATAAAATCAATATTTTCCTCATCATATAAATTAATAATTAATTATTCACAAATAATATTACAGAATTACATTATTGACAACCAGGCAGTTCCCAGGAAAGAGGGGGCTTTCCAATAAGGATCTCTTCCTTACTGGTGCGCAATTAGATGACCAAACCTCTCCTTAGACAGAACTTTCTAGACATTGCCAATAATGTTATCTAATAATATTATTCAGATAATATGAATTATTGCTCCGATAATAGAAAATATTATGTAGTGACAATTATTAAAACAATAGTAATATAAAATATCAACGCAGCAATTATTGAATCAATAAAATAAAATACTGAACAGTAATTACTGTAACAATTATTGAGTAATGCCTTCTTACGTAAAAATCAATAATTGGTGCAATACCGTGTGCTACTGTGCAACAACGCGTATTACTGTGTTTTAACCACCGGGTATTCCAACAGTGTTAACGGTAACAACTACGCCGTTATTTATAAACAACTTACTCTTGTCGTTTTTTTCATCCAATCGCTTTCCGTTATGGGGCCCACAAAAGGTTGCGCCGTCGTATGAATATTCCCCGACAGTAAGAATATTCCACGATCAAACGAATATTCCCCGAGAACAATGAATATTTTATAACGATTTGTATATTTCGAAAAAAAATTCATATATCACCCTTAACTTTAACATTTATCAATTTAACCATTTACTGAATAGTAATTATAAGAAAAATTGAATACTTTTATTTTATAAAATTCGGGGTCTTACATAATGTATTTTTCTAAAGTTGTAATTTTTTGAAAAATATATATACTATGTAAAAAAGGGTAACCTGTTTTCCCAAGTTCAATTTCCGACTGACCGACCGACAGACAAAGTAGTCCTATAACTTAACATACAAAAAAATACTACTATGCTATAAAAGCATTCCGACACAATAAACAAGAAAAGAAGAAAATGGTTGCTACAAAATTTACATATGAACATCCATCCTTATGGTACAAGTACAAGAAAAATGTGTTAATTATGAATTTGATATTCAACTATAACTGGATAAAAATTTGAAACTTATCCTAGTGACCATTTGGAGGGAGGAAGATTGGTGGTCAAATGGTGAGATTCTCTTGAATTGCAGTAAATGCTCCTACAATATTCCCGCCAACGTCTGGGAATGACTCGCAGCCAGGAAGAGGTTTCACTTTTCCAGTTGGATCAACTACGACCGGGTACTTGAGAAGGTGACCTTTCATGGTGGTCACTTCATCAGCTGCAAATAGTTGCCAGTTGTGTTCGCTCACCACTCTAACATGTCTCACACATTCCAGACTCTCTGGCTCCTTAAAACATTCCTCCACACCACCCATGTGTTCCGCCCATAGTGACATTCTGTAACCATATACCTGCACTCAAATTCCAAACTTTACTCAAATATATGTACATCCGTAAATTTAACTTGAGGTAGGCTAGACTTACAAAAGGAGAGTTATGTGATCAAATATTACCTGCCCTTGTGGACTAGAATTTTTGCATGCCCAAGTATGACGAGGTTGATATGCACCCATTGCAATCTCAGTGTCCCTGGTGCCTTCCAAGGAACGTTGGTTGATATTTGCAGATCCCAATAGCACAAACTCATCATCTACTATCATTCCTTTTGAATGGACATATATCATGAAGCGCCGGCTTTTTCGGGTGAGGGCCTGCATAACATGTGTAATATCAAAACATCAAGGAATAGAAGTTGCTCAAATTTTGAGGAGCACCAAGTAATACAGTAGGAGATAAGCCTACATATTAATGAGAGAGGTACGAGATATATACCTGAGGAGTATTTGTGGCAGTAGAATTTCTGGCATCTGAAGTCCCTTCCAAGTCTTCAGACTCACGATTGCCGAGGCAGAAGAAATTCAAATAATCTTGAGGTTCATACGTATTCTCAAGCCCTGCCTCTTCTAAAGCCTTGTAAATTACTTCATACATCATTTGCATAGTATTATGCTGCAAACAATTTACAATATCACCAGGTTCAAAAGATGTGACAGAACATGTCCTTATAATGTCATCCCCTCCCCTCGCAGACCTAGTATTTTGTGGCTCAATCCTAGGTTGCTAGTATGAATAACAGTTAAAAATGGACGGTACATAGTTTAAAGGCATGACTCTCAAAAGAAATAAGAGTTCTCTATGCGAATAAAAGAAATTTGAAGATCACTTGACAACTTCAACTACATTCTCTTGAATAATTTACAGCATCAATAAACCATGAAGTCAATGTATGCCTCGTTATAATCTGTATGTTACATTAATTCTGTCTAGTGTTTTATATTCATCTTAACAACCGTATCTGTTAAATTATAATGCCCAAGAGGTATTGATCTAAGGACACATAATACATCTCCAAGAAGTGATGGCTTGATTTTTCATAAAAATAACTATCTCAATATAGTAGGGAAGGCTAGTACATCTTAGATTATGATAGACTTCTATGCACTTATACACAACAAGGTCTGACAGAGTTATAGTGCTTTACTGAATCCCACATTTGGTTTACCAGACAATTCATCACCTCTAATTGCATCAGTAAATACGGTGGGAGTCTTCACCAAAACTATGACATATAATCGGTCTACGACTCCACGAAGCTATTCTTCTTCATCTTTAAAGCTGGAATATAATTATATAAAAGCACGTATTATCAGAAGAAAGTGCTACCTTAGTCATTACTCTTAAACAATATTTGTAGCATATTTACATATATTGCAAATTTTAAAATTTGAATTGCACCTCCTGAATGATTAGGAGTCTATTACAAAGAATAGATGCTTAACAATTTTGAGTCTTATTATAGTTGAAATTCACCTGCCAAAAAAGAATCCTTTGGGTAGCAGTACTTGTAGGAACACCCTCCGGCCACATTGGGATGACAATGTATGCACAAAACCTCTCATTTGCTCTAATTTTATTTGCAATTTTAAGAGCAACTTCCATCGGTATTAAATTGTTTGCACCTGCAGATAAACGAAAACTCTCATAATTTCTTTTTGTTATCATCCAGTCTGATTGCATAAAGTTGTGGAGCAATTAAAGTGAACTTGAAAATCTACAACAGCCACTCCAGCCTTTCCTTTTTCAAACTTCCAACTTTCTGTTCCTCTTCTTGTGTCTTCTAAGCAATCAAAAGAGTTGCAATGAAGTAAATTAAGCAAGTCTAAGACACTTGTATACATTACGTCCACAACAAATAGCAACTAAACAACTTATCACATTGTAAGACTATTATAGGTGGCATCATATTGGAAAATTTTGCAATTTATGATAACAGTACATGTTTATTCGGTTATTTCATTTGTTTCCATGTACTGATAAGGTTAAGGTCTCTCACCTAAGTTTCGGTAGTGAGCCCAATTATAAGAAGAACCAATGAAATACTGATTCTCAATATATATGAAATGTTGGGCAGCACGAATTGCCTTCACATATGCTGTATGTATACTCATGTCTATCAACACATTCTTCCCGCATACCAGGTTCTGTCACAAGAAGAGATTAGGTAATGGATCACTGATATAACAGGGGCAGAACCAAAAGCCAAAAGCTCCCTCACCCTGCTTGTTGCAACTTTTGGGTCTTTGGGGAAACCTTTAACTGAGTTGGAGTCGATTGAACGAAAAACCTACAATTTATGAGAAAGTTAAAGAGTACCGAGTGTTAAACATGTATTCTAAAATAAATTGCAACAGCTTCTCATGGGCATTTAATACCTGCACATGCCAAGCCTCTGAATCATCCTCGCTTGAGTCAAGATCATCTTTCAGTCCTATGAAGTCGTGAATTCTTCCAATTTTGAGTAATGAATCATCATATGACCTTTTTATTTTATTAACCCCATGTGGTTTTGAAGCCTTTAACCATCGCTCCTCAAAGTTGGTAAGTAAATCATGTGCTGCTGGGCCATCAATTAGACAATGTAAATCATGCCATGGTTCTCTTGGACAGCCAACAGTAGGCCCCTAGTCAAGTAAAAACACAGAACAGGGAAGAAAGAGGAGGGAAGTAAGAGTAATTACAAATAAAATAAATATAGTGACAGAGAAATCATGCCATCAAGAACTTGATTCATTTCATTAAATCTCTGAAAACTGTGTGTGTGTGTGTGTGTGTGTGTGTCAGCACTCACTCCTAATGGACTGAATAAACAATGTCCAAAGATAAATATTTCATTTCAATGAAGGGAAACAGATCACGTCATGACATGATTGGTATTTGATAATGAGATCCGTTCTTTCGGAGCTATCCATATATATCACAATCATGTGGTTACTGGTTCAAAACACCCATATATCAGGAGAGGGGAAAAAGAAGAGACCATCATAATTGGTAGAATATTATGTCTCAAAAACTGTAAAGACTCACAGAAAGGGTTCATTAATGTTTAATTTGTATGAGAGTTGGTAATTACATATAACAAGAAATACTTACTGTATTTATGTACTGGAAGGAGGAAGCCTCAAACATAAGATTCTAGTTCTTTATAAGGTCCATCCACATCACATGTCACAAACTATGCCATTTAAAGTTTGTCATTATTCTAGCAGATTTAACCAAATCCAGCTTCGCAAGTAAATCAGAAATAACTAAAGGATAAGAGTACGAAATCCAGAAAATTTGTAGTTATATTCCAACACCAACAGAAGAATTATTTAATTGATTACCGTAAACGTTGGATTATGATAGTCATCTTTGTGAAAGGTATGTAATGTACTAAATATAGGATGGTCTGGAGAATCATATCGCCCTGTGCATAAATCAAGACCTCCAACAAATGCTATGATCTTTCTTTTCCCAAGACCCGCATCAGTGTCAACTATAATAGTTTTCTGATGATGAGTGTAGATTGTTCCAACTTCCTGATAATGAAAAAAATATCAACTAACTTATTTCAAATTCTAAATCTGGAAAAATATATCACAGAACACCTTTCAGGGGAAACAAAATCAAAGCATACAAACAAATTATGACATGAATAGTAAAATTTAAACTTTTATAGCTCCAAAATCTCTAGGTGGTTTAACTCTCATCCAACTGAATATGACATTAATTCAATTATGTGTAGAAAGTGTGGGTTTTACACATACACGCCTCCATCTTTGTTCACAGAAAGTCCCTGCTGCCGGACTTAACATACACTTTTAGGCTTGCAGCAAAAGATTTTATGAATGTATCAAACAATGGCTACTACACCAAGTGTAAATGGTGTATAGTTCAGAGTAATATAGAATCGGGGGTGAATTGGACTAAAATAAGGTGATGATGAAACAGAGTCCACAGACTGTTGATATACACCAAGTAAAAACATAAATAGTTATCAAGGCTAGATATTTAAGTTAAATAGGTACTAATGAAACTGAAAAATCAAACATATCTATAGACAGTATCACATTTACCAACACTAGGCATACATGTCTGTACATAATGTTAAAGTTGTTAACAGTTACTCCACTTAATGTGATCAAAACATAAGGTTATTGATCACATTCTTTTTAAAAGAGATTTTTTTTTTGATAAATAAAGAGGAAACTTTTCTTTTCAAGTTATAGAATTGTTTCGGTTTTTTTTTTCATTGCTTTATAAGTAACAGGAATAACTTAATTAAACATAATCCTAGTCTCCAATGAAAAAAAAAACATCTCTCCATCCTAAAAATTGAACAAAAATAAAGAAATAATATCATCCAGGGACAGACGCAGGGGTGGGAAAGTGCCCTTGCCAGCTTTTTGTTCCCCTTCTTTGGTCTACACACACTTTTGTCCATGGGCCCCCACTTCCAATCCCCCACAGGCTTATACCCACATGAGGATGAGTTTGCCTATTTTATATAGGTTTGGTCCCCACTTTATTTAGTGATTTTTTACAATCTTTTCGTAGTTTTATGTAATTGTTTTTGGCATACAATTCTTATTTATATAATTATCACTATATTATGTTAAATTTATATTATATATTATTCCACAGCCTCCACTTGGCATAAATCCTGTGTCCGACCCTGAATATCATCCATTATGATAATTAACTAGATAGTCTTTCCTTCTTCCTCTGTTCCGTTTGAGGTATAATTCATTAATAGATTTAGGATTAAGTACTTGCATTAGATTTCTGTAGAAGTGTCACAAAAACATCCAAACCTATCAAACATTCATTATCTTCTTTCTCCTTCCTCTTCTTCCTTTAAACTTTCACTTTGCCAGTTTCATTTTTCACTTCTTGTTTGTAACAAAACACCAAATACTGATTTTCCTTCCAATCTTCAATGAATATGACAATTATTAGTATCAGAAATCATCATCAAGTAAATTAATGAAAAGGAGGATCATAATTGACAAAAAGAAAATATATTCACAAACCTTCTTTTGGACCCAGCTATGCCCCTTTCCAGCAGATCTGGGGCATAGTAGAACTTGAACTGTAGAGTTCTTAAAAAAACGTCGAGTATCCTCATCACAGGTATCCATGATCCCATCCTACATGTTACAGAAAACATTAGTGCTTTAATAACTTTATTTTTAATGATAAAGAAGTGAAAATTGATTGAGACATGGCCTTTAAGGAGTAGGGCTATTAAACATGAAAATATCAAGCTTTATGGACATAAATACCACAGAATTGCCACCAATATGATGTCACAAGGATCAACATCCTAAAGTAGCTCTGCCTGTGCTCAGTCTCAAAGAACAATATAAAGACTCAAGGATTTGTTGTCGTACTCTTTCTTTAATTCCTTTTTTTGATACTATACTCAAGTTTTCAGATGTAGCATAGTCCCTGATGTTAAGTTTGTAATATGCATGAACATGTAACAAATTACATACATAGAGCGGAAGCGTTAAAAATCAGAGTTTAAAATTTTACAAACCATATACCCGAATCATCTTTTATGCACAATTATTAATTAGATAAAAAGAGATAGAGATCAGATTTATACCCTTGTAGAAATTAGCTTCCTCAAGATCAACATGAATCCACCGGGTTTGATTTCTTCTTTTGATCAACGTTAGCCACCTAAATGTTTAGTCTCTAGACATGATCCACCAAGGAAGAACAAGTATTCAAGAAAATGGGTGTTTGACAAAACTCTAATTCTATCTCTATAATATGTAAGTACTCTCCCAACTCTTAGAAGTATTATTAAAACTAAATCAAAATAAGACTCATCTTATTTATAGATGTAGGCAACCCTCCTAAACAATATAGAAATAGGGTTTTGTTTTAATTAATTAAACTCTTTTAATTAATTATGCTCCTAATCCTATTAGGAATTTTTAAGAGTATTTTTATTAATTAATTCTCAAACTATTTTAGGAATTAAATAATAATAATAGTAATAATAATAATAATAATAATAATAATAAGAATCCTCTTATTAATTTATATTTAATATTTCCAAAATATTAAATAATAAATATTAAGTTATTTAATTTATTCTATCACCATAGATTAAATTAAATATAGATTAAATAAAATAGACTTAACTTATTATTACGATTATGCCATTTGCTTCTTAAATAAATATTTTTTCTTTTATGGTGTGACCCTTTAGGTTTTCCATATTAAACCGGTTGTGAATAAATCAATTAGAACAATTCTGATCTTATTTAAACAAATAAGTTAATCTATTAATTTATTTAAATAACTAACATTTATTCTATAATAAGCATAAGCCTCCTTAGCGATCAACGACTTTCAATATAATATAGATTTCAACATTAATTATAAAAGAACCCTTGAGTAAATACTAAATAGTTACTGTACAATTCAATCCTTCCACCATACAATGTCTCAATTAAATATAAGACATGGAATTATTGTCAAGTCTTATTTTATTTAATTATATGTATTTCGATTCTCAAATGCACAACTCCAAATAATGCAAATTAGAAACTCCTTTCTAATTTCATTTTGTCTTGGTCAAGGACTATTGGGTTGTCATTTATCGAATCACATAGGACATTCTCTTCCTTTGTTGATCATTCATTATCTCCATGTACAACTTATTACACTCAAGCATACCCTTTGATATACTCTAAGAGTCTTAAGGAATATGTCAATGTATAATTCATGATACACAAGATACTATGATGATCTCAAGTCTAATGATCACTTGTACTGCTATCACTACAGAAATTTTTATTGATAAGAAAGTAAAACTCCATTAAGGTATTCCTTAGCGAGCCACGTCCAGTGAACTTATTCTCCAATAAGCACATACATACTTTCTTTAGTGTCTCCATACAAATGATCATGAGATCAATCATCCTCATCCAATGAGCAAACAACGTATGTACTAATCTATCCGAATTAACTAATCCCTTTATAGTAATCAAACGATTAGAAACGATTTTAGTTTGTGAGTTATCTAAGAATTTAGATCTCATTAGCATGATCATCATCGTGATTCTAAAAACATTGCTCAAAACTATGGGTTTATCACATATTATAAAACAGTACCATGTAGATAAATTAAAAGCCTTTAATTAAACAATTCTTTTATTAATAAATGAATAAAATTGTTACAAAGTAAATAAGATTGTTACAAAGTATATGTTTTATCATCAAACATGATTGACTTGTGTGCATACTACTTTCACCTGAATCCAGATCCGCTTGGTTAGGGGTGTGCATGATTTTCGGTTTTTCCTGATTTTTCGTTTTTTCGGACTGAACCGGCCGGTTCAATATAAAAAGAATCGGTCCAGTTTCGGTACATAGTTTTTATGGTTCGGTAGTACCGAACCGTACCGGTTTTCCAATTTTTTTTTATTAATAATAATAATAAAAATAATAATAATAATAAAATAATGATTATAATAATAAAAATAATATTAATATTAATAAAAATAAAAATAATAATAAAATAATTATTATTATATTAATTTTCTATATTTATTCGGTAAAAACCGGTACCGAACCGGTTTACTGGTTCAGTATACCGGTCCAATCGGTACTAGTATCAAAATTTGGCTAATTTCGGTATCGATCCGGTTCGGGCCGGTATTTACCGGTTGCACACTCCTACGCTTGGTGACAAACAATGCAGTCTCCAACTGAGAAAATGTAAACAATTTGATATTGATTCTCAAACCCACTTTATAATTCCAAGAATTAGCACTAATGTCACATTCCACTTTCTTGTGTGTGTTATGATGACTTTCCCCCTTGTTTGTTTCCCACTTCCTTCAACTAAAATCTTTTCTTCTTTTACCTCAAAACAATTACATTCTTACAGCATTTGTCAATTGTCTTCTCTTAATTGAGAAGCAAAATCCTTGCATTCATATAGTGAAGTAAAGTTTAATTTATCCTACTTTTACGTCTCATGAAGACTCAAAGTATACAAAAACATATATCCTCAAATATAGTTCGTCTTCACATTACCAGGGGCATTAGGAAATGCTTTACACCACTAATTAAATTGTAATTATAGCGCCAGTTATCAATATCACAATTTGGTTTGTCAAAATACTAGGCTCCTTTTCTAGTGGATAGGCAAAGAACAAACCAACTATCAAATTACTGTGTCTAGAGATCAGAAAATTAGATATTTATATATATACCAAATAGAAAATCATTTAGGCTCATACTGTACAGAGTTGAATAAAAGATAGTTCAAGGAAGAGAACATTGTGACAATCGTAATTTACAAGGATGCAACTAAACCAGCACAAGGAGACATATTTGCAAGTAATTAAAATATCAATTGCAGCATAAAAACCTCAGTTCTTACCCTTTTGACTCCCATAAAGCTTGTGGAAGTAGGATCATCCCATACTAGGAGCAGCACTCTTACACCTTCTTGCGACTTGATTTTGAGAAGTTCACCTAACAAGCTATTTGTTGCATTAACATCATCACGAACAAGTCTAACTTTGTGGACCACAGACCATCCCGTAATGTAGATCAAACGACGAGAGTTCTTAATAGCAACAAAAATATCTTGCCAGCACTTTTCATGCACATACTGTTGATTATCGTCAAGCTCCACATTCGGAAGTAAACAATCAGGGACATGAGCATCTTGATAAAGTGTAACCTTTCCACCTCTCCTAAGAGGAAAGTATGTACCAGGAACACCTTGGTACTCGGGATCTGATCCAACGCCTCCATGATAAAGAGGAATTTTATCCATCGAGATGTACTGAATTGATATAGTCAAGACAGCTCCACGTTTATATGGCTTTCCATTTGCATTAAGAATTGGGAAGGTACCCTCAAATTTTCTTCCCCAACATATTTGATCCACGGGGATCCCAACAACCCCTATAATTTCAGAACCCACAACATCACTGTCTTTAACTAAAAAGTGCACTTCTGCAGCATAATGCGCAACAGTAACATAAAAATGCTGCATCCAGACTGGATTCTCACTGTCGGCAATCACATAAGTTCTAGCAATTGTAGCATTGGAAATTAAAACTGTGACATAGGGGTCACTTGTATTTTTATTAACCTTGCTCTTCCCTTCACTTTTGCTATTAAACATGCTACCAATAGAATCCATGTTTGGAAGGTTCTTGGCTTCTTTCACCCATATATCCAAATTCCCATGTAACAACATAACCTTCAAAGGCTCCCTAGAGGTCTTAAATGGCATAAATTCTGATAATGCGTCATCATAAAAAGGTTGGGCCATTTAAGCACTTTCACCAGTTCTACAATAATACAGTAGTTCCTTCAAACTTTTTGACTGAAACTGTAAAATTGGAAAAGAGACACAACCGCACCAACCTATGAGTTCCAGATTTAGCAACGTTTTCTCCCCTTTTATTGAAAATACATCAAAAAATTAAAACACAACTGAGAGAATGGCCAGAAAAGAACTACATAGTATCAGAATTCGACTCTATGATAGAACCCAGTTCATAAAAATTGACAATTAACTTGTTCATGATCGCTAGAGAAAAATTGACCAAAAAAGGATTTGGGTTAGAGCTTAGATAGTAAGAAATTATACCAGCATTTTGTAGAACAAAGCTGGATAAGCCAATGCAAGAAGTACCCAATTGAGTTAAGCTGAATGGCCACAGAAAAAACACCTGGGATTGGATTGGATTGGAATCTGGGAATGGCGATTGATGGAAGTTGAATGGGTAAAAGTCTTGCCAGCATGGAATATGCAGAAAATATGGGAATGAAAATGGGCGTTGAGCGGGTAAGAATTTTGCCATGGGATGAGAAATTTTAGGTTTCCGTTCAGTGTGGCGAGAGGAGTGGAAGATTGATGAAGACCCCTTGATCCATCACAAATTCACGATTGTAGTTTGGGACTTGAAATGCTAATATCTTGAGATATGGATGAGTCACGGCCGCCAATTTCTTGAGAACAGTTCGTAATTTTATATAGAGATAGGAGGGACTAGGGAGTGATATCAAGAATAATTGTTTTTATTTCGACAAATATTATCTTTATTTTAATGATAAAAATTAAGAGCACAATTATTTAAGGTAAAATGATTATCATATTTATATTTTTGTCTTGTAATTTTAATAAAAATACTAAGATAACATCATAATTAAAACATTTAGTTAATATATATCATAAATGAGATAGGTAATTAATAATATAATTGCAATGTTAAATTAACATTGCAATTAAAAATAGTGAATGAAATGCAGATATTTTGAGAAAAAGGAAATTTACTTAAATATAGTGAACTAGAAGCTGAAAAGCTGATTTCAAAAGCATCCAACTACTAATTACTACTTGTGAGCCTAGAACTTAGAAGTTTCAAACAAACACCGCACAAGATTAGAAGCTAGAAGCTAGAAGGTGCTGCAAAAAAGCTGTTTGGTAAACATGGCCATAATAGAGGGGCAATCCCACAAGTCATCTCTCCTTTCCAAAGGTAGAAAGAAATCTACAACCTCCTTTATGTATAATAGCATCATTAAATCCATATATTACATTTGTCAAAGCTGATTCCGGATTTACCTAACTACTAGCTTAACTTTCTGGCTTTAACGTACAATTGTAGGGCAGTAGTAAAACTTGGAGGTTATACAATAGTTATATCAACATCATTAAGTACATTAATTCTTCTTGATCTATCAATGATCTTCACTCGAATATAAACTCATATTTCTATCTTTTACGCTTGGACTTGAGAGCTGTCACTGAACTTGAGTTGTTGTGCCAGTTGCGCTTCCTTTGGTTGATGAACCAATTGTTTATTTGCTTTAGCTGCAAGCCCGTCTCCTCCACGAGCTTTGCCTTGTCATCTTCTGCATGGATAGCAGATTATTCATGCTCGAAACAGAACTCTATACCATAAAATGATGCTCAAGTTGTAGATTAATTAAGTGCAGGTGTACATGGGTCATAATGTGAGAAATAGTACAACTATTACTTTCATAAGATCAAACAAATTTATGTAACATAAAAAGTGACGTTTGAGGGATCTAACTGAAAATGAAAGCATTTTATAGTTATTCAGATTAGTTGGTTGCTTACGGTTGGGTAAGGCCACTTCGATTGTTGCTGCCACCATTCTTCAGCACTGAAGTTGTGTCACCAGGTAGTTTACCTGCTCTTCTTTTTCTCAAAATTTCTTCTCTAACATCTTCAATTTTCGACCTGAATCCTGCAAATCAATGGATTAATCTCAGTAAGCTTCACAGTTTGACATTAAACAAGAGTCATAATGTATAATCCTTTGCATCTCATGGTTGATAAAAGAAACAGGATTTCAACTTCCAAGCAACTAAGTACCAACACAAAGGATACATTGTTCTGTATCAAGCTCACTATTTTTTTTGTCAAAATTCCTGTCCATTTTTCACAATCAGCAATATATTAGTGTTAGATTAATCTAGAGGATTCTAGGATTGCTTTGATTAGGAGTTATTAGTGGTAGGATTATTCTATAAGCATGATTAGTGGTAATCATTGATCACTATGATTTACTTTCCATATTTAGCTTTAACACTTGGCCAATATAAAGGCTCTCTATTGTACACATTATGATACGGAATATATATATTGTCTTCTAGCATTCACAATTAGTAGTAATTAAGGTCCTTTATTTTAGAAATAACCTGTTTCAGCTCGATCTTCAGTTCTTGTCTAACTCTCTCCATAAGTGACCTTTCGGATTCTGTTGGAAGAAGGGGACCAAATCCCA
>CM029020.1:5562026-5776627 GCA_016801055.1 Panax notoginseng
TCTGGCGGAGATCGAGGAATACAACTAGGAGGGGGAGATGAGTAAATCCTTCGCTAGTGTGTCCTTCCTAACTTATTTGTTGGTTAGTCATAATATGGGTTATTTATGTGATATGTTAATTTGTAAATTAACCCTTGTTTTGAAGCTGTATTCTAGAATGATTTGAAATACAGGAGATGAGCAATGGAGATAATTATGATGACAGGAAAGATGGAATCTGAAATGAAAGGAATGGTATTCTCAACTCTTTGAAATACCAGGTACGTAAATTTCGGGGACGAAATTTCATAAGGAGGGGAGATTGTAAGACCCCGAATTTTATGAAATAAAAGTATTCAATTTTTCTTATATTACTATTCAGTAAATGGTTAAATTGATAAATGTTAAAGTTAAAGGGTGATATATGAATTTTTTCTCAAATACACAAGTGGTTATAAAATAATCATTGTTGTCGGGGAATATTCGTTTGGTCGTTGAATATTTTTTCTGTCGGGGAATATTCGTTCGACGGCGCAGCTATTTGTGGGCCCCATAACGAATAACTGTCGGATGAAGAAAAAACAAATTTAATTTTTACAAATAACGGCGTAGTTGTTACCGTTACACTGTTGAAATACCCGGGGTTAAAATACAGTTAATACGCATTATTGCACAGTAGCACACGGTATTGCATAGTATTTTTGAAATTATTGATTCTTACGTAAGAAGGCACTACTCAATAATTGTTACAGTATTTACTGTTCAATATTTTACTTTATTGATTCAATAATTGCTGCGTTGATATTTTATATTATTTTTGTTTCAATAATTGTTGCTGCACAGCATTTTCTATTATCAGATCAATAATTCATTATTATTTGAATAATATTATTAGATAACATTATTGGCAATGTCTAGAAAGTTCTGTCTAAGGAGAGGATTTGGTCATCTAATTGCGCGCTAGTAGGAGAAATCTTATTGGAAAGCCCTCTTTCCTGGGAACGGCTGGTTGTCATAAATGTGATTCTGTAATATTATTTGTGAATAATTAATTATTGATTCATGTGATAAGAAAATATTTATTTTATGGGGATATAAATGAGGGATATATTTTTGTGGTTAAAAATGAAGGAGTTAATGTTGAGATTTTTTATCGTTTATTTTGTCGGAATGGAGGTATTAAAAATCAGGGTTTTGAGATATTTTGCGGGGGTTATAATTTTTTAATCCGACCGTTGGATCATGGTAATTTTTGGATATGTTATACATATATAAGTTGAGTATATGTCCACAAATTTTGAACGTTAAAAATGAACGTATGATTTATTATGAATTTTACGAGATGACTGGTCAGAAATTGTTAAATTTTCGGAGTTTAATCATTTTGGTGGAAAAATTCTAGAATTGGTGGGCCCCACTTGTGGTTGGTGAAGAAATGTGCTGAATTATATTTCAAATGTGGTGGGTGGGAATAGTAGCAGGTAAAGCCATCAGGTTGCAGGTCAAACCTACCAAAATTTTCCTATAAATAGAGGGCTAAGTTAGAATTGAAAATCACACCAAAAACATAAGCTTTCTCTCTTTCTCTCTCTATATTATGAAGCATATTTTGTGAGTTTTAGATACTTGGTGAGTTGCTATTCATCAGTGCAAGTTTCCTTCAGCATCATATCGATATCCGATCAGAAGTACTGCTCTTTTGAGGTAAGGATAGTAGGGATTGTAAGGGATAGTAAGGATATTAAGGGATTTTAAGGGTTGTTATGATTTTCAGTTTCGTAATTTTTCTGATCTTCAAAAATTCTGGAAAAATTTAAAATGATATTTTGATGAGTTTTCTTGATTGTGTCCAAAAATGGTGATTTTTGGATGTATAGATTGAGAGTTATGAATTTTATGAGAAAAGACTATTTTAAAAGTAACAGCTTATAATTCCTTGTGGTTAACTCCAAAATTGATGATGAAATTTTATTGGGAGTACATGTATATGATAGAAGTATACTCTGTAAATTTCAGAATTTTTAGACAAAAGTACAATTTTTGATAAATGTCTAAATATTCGGCTATTTTGGCCATATGAAAAATAGTAAATGACTTTTAAAAATTCTGAGAAAAATATATGTTCACTATGGGACTATATTATGCTAAATCCCAGAAAAGAAATATTTTTGGAACTGATTTGGTATTTTTTATGAAAATGGTCTAGTTATGAGTAAATGAATTAAATATGTTTTGTGAGGAAAGAAAATTGGAAAATAGGATTTATGGCTTGAGAATCCTATATGAGGTATATGCAGATTTTTGATGAGGGTTTGGCTATTGATGATGAAATCTTAAGAGTTGCATTTTATGATGATTAATGCATTAATTAGTAAAGTGTAAACAATTTAATAAATTGTTTATAAGCTTAAGAAATGTTATTCTTTCAATATCATTATACCGAAATATTGGTATGATTTTATTGTGAAATTTCTCCTTTTTTGAGTCGAGGTTATTATCTTATGAGTTACTATTCACGAGTTACTATTACGACAAAATTGGTTTCTTTTTCTAACAAATTATAGTTGATTTATGAATATTGCTCTTGAAATTAAATCCATGTTTTGACATATTATTTTTATAATCATATATAACTTTTTTATAACCTTGATGTTGAATTCTCTTTCGCTTAGTGTAAAGATGGGTAAATTATTGGTATGATCATGACTAGGGTTCTCTATGGCCAGTAGTGCAAAGTTGAATTGTTGACTGGTATGATCATGACCATTGAATTTATAATTGAATATCTTAGCTTAAGTGCAAAGGTGAATGATCAACATGGTTATAATTATTATTTTTATAAATTCTGAAATGATTATATATATTCTTTGAGGTATTAATTAATTTGGCATGTAGTGCAAATATGAATTGTTGAGGAATATCTTTGACCTGTAGTGCAAAGATGAATTGTAGATGAATATCTTTAGCCCGTAGTGCAAAGATGACCTGTTATTGAATATCTTGGCCAGTAATGCAAAGATGAACGGTTGAGGAATATCTTTGGCCTGTAGTGCAAAGATGAATTGTAGATGAATATCTTTGGCCTGTAGTGCAAAGATGGTCTGTTGATGAATATCTTTGGCCCGTAGTGCAAAGATAAACTGTTGTTGAATTTTGGGCGTAGTGCAAAGATGGATTGTTAGTATGATTATAAACAGGAATTGTGATTTGGTATAACCATGATCTTTGATGTTTCAGGTAAAGACAGGTGATGAAAATATTCTTCGTCCTGGGTGCGAAAAAAAAATTTATAGTCACAATTATGATTATGAGTTATTCATATGATTGTGGAAAGGAACTGTTGAGTGATGTTACATGGATAAAATATTGTTGGTTGATTTTTAACATGGAGAAGATAATAGACTTTATAGTCTATTTGACTCTTCTAATGGATTGCTCGTTCCGCTGCAACTATGGTTGAATTTTTTTATCATTTACCATATGTTCTAAATCTCTGATTTATTATTGATGAAGGCTATTGATAATTTAATTATCTTTAGTCATGATATTCTTTACTGAGCTAGTTGTGCTCACCCTTTTGCTTCACATTTCCTTTCAGGTAATAAGAGTGTAGCTGGGTCGAGCGGGGGGTAACAAGGGAATAGAACGGTGGTCATCATTTAGTAGTTATATTTGGTGAAGAAAATAGGGTGAGGCGAACCTAACGTTGGAAGGGTGTTTTGTCACTATCATACAAGATGTCTAATGACATACAACCTCGTGTCATCATAAGACAGGGTTGTGCTCATCCACTTGCTGAGTATATCTATGGGCACTACCTATATAATCTTGGTGTTTGTTTGAAGTATAATTCTCAATTAGAGACAGTGGAGATAATGATAAGTCAAGAGAAGACTCACCATTGGGAAGAATATGATAGTAATCTTCTCGTTTTTCTTTGGGGTCTATTGGGTCAACCAAGGATAATTCTGTGGCCAAATGATATCTATCATAACCTAGACGCGTGGCCTCCCATGTACGAAAGTTTCCTTGAGCACTTCCCAAATATTCTAATTTCTAAAACATTTTTTGACTATACCTTTATGTAAGGTGTCATTGTGAGGTGATGTCCACGGTTGGAACATGAGTCACATTTGGTATATATTTGTATCCAAACTCACAGCATATGTGTTGTTGTATTTTACACGACAATTGTTGTAATAAAGTTGTAGTTATTTTCTGTACCATGTATTTGGCGACTCAGAATAGGTTGGATGGAATGGACCTATTTTGGGGTTGTCACAGGTGGTATCAGAGCTTAAGGATATGATCTCTGGCGGAGATCGGGGAATACAACTAGGAGGGGAGAGATGAGTAAATCCTTCGCTAGTGTGTCCTACCTAAGCTTATTTGTTGGTTAGTCATAATATTGGGATATTATGTGATATGTTAATTTGTTAAATTAACCCTTGTTTTGAAGCTGTATTCTAGAATGATATTTGAAATACAGGAGATGAGCAATGGAGAAATTATGATGACAGAAAGATGGAATCTGAAATGAAAGGAAGGTATTCTCAACTCTTTGAAATACCAGGTACGTAAATTTCGGGGACGAAATTTCATAAGGAGGGGAGATTGTAAGACCCCGAATTTTATGAAATAAAAGTATTCAATTTTTCTTATAATTACTATTCAGTAAATGGTTAAATTGATAAATGTTAAAGTTAAGGGTGATATATGAATTTTTTTCAAAATACACAAGTGGTTATAAAATAATCATTGTTGTCGGGGAATATTCGTTTGGTCGTTGAATATTTTTTCTGTCGGGGAATATTCGTACGACGGCGCAGCTATTTGTGGGCCCCATAACGAATAACTGTCGGATGAAGAAAATAACAAATTTAATTTTTACAAATAACGGCGTAGTTGTTACCGTTAACACTGTTGAAATACCCGGTGGTTAAAATACAGTAATACGCATTATTGCACAGTAGCACACGGTATTGCATAGTATTTTTGAAATTATTGATTCTTACGTAAGAAGGCACTACTCAATAATTGTTACAGTAATTACTGTTCAATATTTTACTTTATTGATTCAATAATTGCTGCGTTGATATTTTATATTATTTTTGTTTCAATAATTGTTGCTGCACAGTATTTTCTATTATCAGATCAATAATTCATATTATTTGAATAATATTATTAGATAACATTATTGGCAATGTCTAGAAAGTTCTGTCTAAGGAGAGGTTTGGTCATCTAATTGCGCGCTAGTAAGGAGAAATCCTTATTGGAAAGCCCCCTCTTTCCTGGGAACGGCCTGGTTGTCATAAATGTAATTCTGTAATATTATTTGTGAATAATTAATTATTGATTCATGTGATAAGAAAATATTTATTTTATGGGGATATAAATGAGGGATATATTTTTGTGGTTAAAAAATGAAGGAGTTAATGTTGAGATTTTTATCCGTATTTTTGTCGGAATGGAGGTATTAAAAATCAGGGTTTTTGAGATATTTTGCGAGGGTTATAATTTTTAATCCGACCGTTGGATCGTGGTAATTTTTGGATATGTTATACATATATAAGTTGAGTATATGTCCACAAATTTTGAACCGTTAAAAATGAACGTATGATTTATTATGAATTTTACGAGATGACTGGTTCAGAAATTGTTAAATTTTCGGAGTTAATCATTTTGGTGGAAAATTCTAGAATTGGTGGGCTCCACTTGTGGTTGGTGAAGAAATGTGCTGAATTATATTTCAAATGTGGTGGGTGGGAATAGTAGCAGGTAAAGCCATCAGGTTGCAGGTCAAACCTACCAAAATTTTCCTATAAATAGAGGGCTAAGTTAGAATTGAAAATCACACCAAAAACATAAGCTTTCTCTCTTTCTCTCTCTATATTATGAAGCATATTTTGTGAGTTTTTAGATACTTGGTGAGTTGCTATTCATCAGTGCAAGTTTCCTTCAGCATCATATCCGATATCCGATCAGAAGTACTGCTCTTTTGAGGTAAGGGATTGTAAGGGATAGTAAGGGATATTAAGGGATTTTAAGGGTTGTTATGATTTTCAGTTTCGTAATTTTTCTGATCTTCAAAAATTCTGGAAAAATTTAAAATGATATTTTGATGAGTTTTCTTGATTGTGTCCAAAAATGGTGATTTTTGGATGTATAGATTGAGAGTTATGAATTTTATGAGAAAAAACTATTTTAAAAGTAACAGCTTATAATTCCTTGTGGTTAACTCCAAAATTGATGAAATTTTTATTGAGAGTACATGTATATGATAGAAGTATACTCTGTAAATTTCAGAATTTTTAGACAAAAGTACAATTTTTGATAAATGTCTAAATATTCGGCTATTTTGGCCATATGAAAAATAGTAAATGACTTTTAAAAATTCTGAGAAAAATATATGTTCACTATGGGACTATATTATGCTAAATCCCAGAAAAGAAATATTTTTGGAACTGATTTGGTATTTTTTATGAAAATGGTCTAGTTATGAGTAAATGAATTAAATATGTTTTGTGAGGAAAGAAAATTGGAAAATAGGATTTTATGGCTTGAGAATCCTATATGAGGTATATGCAGATTTTTGATGAGGGTTTTGGCTATTGATGATGAAATCTTAAGAGTTGACATTTTATGATGATTAAATGCATTAATTAGTAAAGTGTAAACAATTTAAATAAATTATTTATAAGCTTAAGAAATGTTATTCTTTCAATATCATTATACCGAAATATTGGTATAGATTTTATTGTGAAATTTCTACCTTTTTGAGTCGAGGTTACTATTCATGAGTTACTATTCACGAGTTACTATTCACGACAAAATTGGTTTCTTTTTCTAACCAAATTATAGTTGATTTATGAATATTGCTCTTGAAATTAAATCCATGTTTTGACCATATTATTTTTATAATCATATATAACATTTTTATAACCTTGATGTTGAATTTCTCTTTCGCTTGAGTGTAAAGATGGGTAAATTATTGGTATGATCATGACTATGGGTTCTCTTTGGCCAGTAGTGCAAAGTTGAATTGTTGACTGGTATGATCATGACCATTGAATTTATAATTGAATATCTTTAGCTTAAGTGCAAAGGTGAAATGATCAACATGGTTATAATTATTATTTATATAAATTCTTAAATGATTATATATTCTTTGAGTATTAATATATTTGGCATGTAGTGCAAATATGAATTGTTGAGGAATATCTTTGACCTGTAGTGCAAAGATGAATTGTAGATGAATATCTTTAGCCGTAGTGCAAAGATGACCTGTTATTGAATATCTTTGGCCAGTAATGCAAAGATGAACGGTTGAGGAATATCTTTGGCCTGTAGTGCAAAGATGAATTGTAGATGAATATCTTTGGCCTGTAGTGCAAAGATGGTCTGTTGATGAATATCTTTGGCCCGTAGTGCAAAGATAAACTGTTGTTGAATATCTTTGGTCGTAGTGCAAAGATGGATTTGTTAGTATGATTATAAACAGGAATTGTGATTTGGTATAACCATGATCTTTGATGTTTCAGGTAAAGACAGGTGATGAAAATATTCTTCGTCCTGGGTGCGAAGAAAAATTTATAGTCACAATTATGATTATGAGTTATTCATATGATTGTGGAAAGGAACTGTTGAGTGATGTTACATGGATAAAATATTGTTGGTGGATTTTTAACATGGAGAAGATAATAGACTTTATAGTCTATTTGACTCTTCTAATGGATTGCTCGTTCCGCTGCAACTATGGTTGAATTTTTTATCATTTACCATATGTTCTAAATCTCTGATTTATTATTGATGAAGGCTATTGATAATTTAATTATCTTTAGTCATGATATTCTTTACTGAGCTAGTTGTGCTCACCCTTTTGCTTCACATTTCCTTTCAGGTAATAAGAGTGTAGCTGGGTCGAGCGGGGGGTAACAAGGGAATAGAACGGTGGTCATCATTTAGTAGTTATATTTGGTGAAGAAAATAGGGTGAGGCGAACCTAACGTTGGAAGGGTGTTTTGTCACTATCATACAAGATGTCTAATGACATACAACCTCGTGTCATCATAAGACAGGGTTGTGCTCATCCACTTGCTGAGTATATCTATGGGCACTACCTATATAATCTTGGTGTTTGTTTGAAGTATAATTCTCAATTAGAGACAGTGGAGATAATGATAAGTCAAGAGAAGACTCACCATTGGGAAGAATATGATAGTAATCTTCTCGTTTTTCTTTGGGGTCTATTGGGTCAACCAAGGATAATTCTGTGGCCAAATGATATCTATCATAACCTAGACGCGTGGCCTCCCATGTACGAAAGTTTCCTTGAGCACTTCCCAAATATTCTAATTTCTAAAACAGTTTTTGACTATACCTTTATGTAAGGTGTCATTGTGAGGTGATGTCCACGGTTGGAACATGAGTCACATTTGGTATATATTTGTATCCAAACTCACAGCATATGTGTTGTTGTATTTTACACGACAATTGTTGTAATAAAGTTGTAGTTATTTTCTGTACCATGTATTTGGCGACTCAGAATAGGTTGGATGGAATGGACCTATTTTGGGGTTGTCACACTTGTTCCGCTACAGTTAAACTTGATGTCTATTATATTTTATTAGTTTAACATTATTGAAGGCTAATGATAATTTATTTTGCATTATCTTAGTCATAATATTTCTTACTGGGCTAGTTGAGCTCACCCTCTCTTTCACTGTTCTCTTCAGGAAATGAGAACGTAGCTGGGGCAAGTCGGGGAACGGAGTGATGGTCCGAAGAATAGTATTAGTTAGTAGTCCTCACTATTCTATATAATGGTGTGTTAATAAATGTAATGAGGACTCCTTTTGAGTATGAATACTCTCTAGAAGATAATATTTGTATTCAAACTCACAGTTTATGTTTTGTCGTATTGTACACGACAGTTGTATTATTAAGTTGTATTTGTATTCTGTACTATGTATCTGACGACTCAAGATGGGTGATGTATACCTAATTTTGGGGGCGTCACAGTTGGTATCAGAGCTTAGGGATATGATCCCTGGCTAAGATGTGAGAATAGAACTAGGAGGGGAGAGACGGGAAATTCCTTCGCTAGTATGACATACCTAAGTTTATTTGCATGGTATTTTATTGGTCGGTCATAATATAAGGATAATATATGACATATCAATTAATTTTTATTTTGTGGCAGTATCTGAAAATGGCATCTGAGAACGTTGAGAATAGCAATGGAGCACAGACGACTGTTGATTCACCACATATCAATAATCAGGATAATGTGCATCAGGAAGGTGTCAATCCTCATGCAAACAACAACACTGACCAAATGATGAATGATCAAATGTTCAGAGGCTTTATGCAATTCATGCAACAACAGGTGAAAGCGGCTCCTGTCCACAACGTAGGTGAAAATACTGGAAACTCTCTGGCGGTCACCGCTAAACAGTTTAAGGAGCTGGGACCACCGGAGTTTAAGGGAGAACCAAAACCACTTGTAGCTGAAACATGGATAAAGCAGATCACCAAGATATTTGATGTCTTGGGTTGCTCCGAGGAGCAAAAGGTTCCCTTTGCCGCCTTTATGTTGCGAGGAGAGGCAGATTACTGGTGGGAATCGATAAAGCGTACTCAACCTGCCGCACTGAAGATGTCTTGGGAGAAGTTTCAAGATCTGTTTAACGATAAATACTTTCCCGAGAGTATTCGTCACATGAAGGAGGTGGAGTTCATCAAATTGGAGCAGAATAATATGACCGTGTCGCAGTACGAGGCAAAATTTGCGGAGTTATCCCGGTTTGCGTCCCACCTGGTGGATAATGAAGAAAGAATGACGCGGATGTTTTTAAGAGGTTTGAAGCCGGAGATACGTCAACATCTTGTTTCTCATAAACTGTGTTTGTATTCAGATGTTGTAAATAGGGCTCAGTTGGTGGAGCGCGATAACGAGACAACGCAACCAAAAGAGAGCAGCCGGCAAAATGATAATACCAGTGAGAGCAGTCATCGAAGCGGTGACAACAAGCGTGGAGGGAATCAACAGGCCAGAAATGGTAACCACTTCGGTGGTAATCAGGGCCAAAACAATAAGAATGGACATTTCAAGAAGAGGAGATTCAACAATGATGGAAAGACGTCAGCACCAGCACCTGTCTTTAAGGAAGGAGAACGACCACCTATCATATGTTTCAAATGCGGAGGGGAGGGGCACATCAGTCCAAACTGCGCGATGCCGTCCAAAGCATGTTATAATTGTGGAAGAGAAGGTCATTTAGCCCGATTTTGTCGTTTACCGAAGACAAATTCAGCTAGGATGGAGGCACCAAAAGCCGTCCCAGAAAAGTCAAAACCGGTTGTGCAAGGGAGAGCGTTTGTTGTGAACTCCCAGAGAGCAAGGAACCCAAATGAGGTCATCACGGGTAAGCTTATCATAAACTCTAAAGAAGTTTATACTTTATTTGATACCGGTTCAACCCATTCTTTTATTTCTCCTACTTGCGCTCATCGATTAAATTTGATTCCGGAGAAATTAGACTTTGACTTATCTGTGGAAACTCCGTTGGGAGAAACCTTCATTACCTCCACTGTTTATAAGTCTTGTTTGGTTCAAGTTGGTACCCACACATTACCTATCGATCTGATTTCATTAAAAATACTTGCATTTGACG
This sequence comes from Panax notoginseng, assembly GCA_016801055.1. Lineage (NCBI taxonomy): Eukaryota > Viridiplantae > Streptophyta > Magnoliopsida > Apiales > Araliaceae > Panax > Panax notoginseng. The sequence goes on from CM029020.1 coordinate 5,572,682, forward strand.
TGATTCTAGGGATTGATTGGTTAACTACTCATTATGCAAAAATTGATTGTTTTCGTAAGGTTGTTAGCTTTCATATTCCTAATCGACCTATTATGCGAATTCAAGCAACCAAACCATTAAAATCAATCGCTGTCATCTCAAGTCATAAAGCTATTCGTTTATTGAAAAACGGATGTCAAGCTTTCTTAGCTCATGTCACAGATCTAAACAAAAATACGTCAGTTTTGAATGATATTTCTATTGTTAATAAATTCCCTGACGTATTCCTGAAGAACTTCCTGGCCTACCCCCAGAGCGTGAAATTGAATTTTGTATCGACCTTGAACCCGGTACAAAACCCATTTCCAAAGCCCCATATCGAATGGCTCCTATTGAACTTCAGGAGTTAAAGATCCAACTACAGGAATTGTTAGACATTGGCTTTATTCGTCCTAGTACTTCTCCTTGGGGTGCTCCTGTTCTATTCGTGAAGAAGAAAGATGGAAGTATGCGACTTTGTATTGATTATCGGGAGTTGAATCATGTCACCATCAAAAACAGGTACCCATTGCCACGTATTGATGACCTGTTTGACCAGTTGCAAGGAGCACAATTCTTTTCAAAGATCGATCTTCGTTCTGGATATCATCAGCTGAAGGTTAGAACTGAGGATATTCCAAAGACGGCTTTTAGAACTCGGTACGGGCATTATGAATTCCTAGTCATGTCCTTTGGATTGACTAATGCTCCTGCTGCCTTCATGGATATGATGAACCGGGTATTCAAGGAATATTTGGATCATTTTGTGGTCGTCTTTATTGATGACATCCTTATTTATTCCAAAAGCCGTGAAGATCATGAGCAACACTTGAGGCTGGTACTCCAAAAGCTTCGTGAATACAAGCTTTATGCCAAGTTGAAGAAATGCGAGTTCTGGCTGGAAGAGGTAGCATTCCTTGGGCACGTAGTATCAAGTCGCGGAATATCGGTTGACCCGGCAAAGATTGAAGCTATTCAAAGCTGGGAGCAACCTAAATCAGTGACCGAGGTACGTAGCTTTCTTGGTTTAGCTGGTTATTATCGGAGATTCGTGGAAGGATTTTCTCGAATCGCTACTCCATTAACTCAGCTGACTCGGAAAGATACAAAGTTTGGTTGGAGCGAAGAATGTGAGCAGAGTTTTCAAGAACTCAAGAGGAGACTCATTTCAGCACCTGTTCTAACAATACCATCTGGCTCGGAGGGATTTGTCATCTACAGTGATGCTTCGAGCAAAGGGTTGGGATGCGTTCTCATGCAACATGGAAAAGTCATAGCCTATGCATCAAGACAACTCAAGGAATATGAGAGGAATTATCCTACTCATGATCTAGAGTTGGCAGCTGTTGTCTTTGCACTTAAAATTTGGAGGCATTACTTGTATGGGGAGAAAGTGGAGATCTTTACGGATCATAAAAGCCTCAAATATTTCTTCACTCAAAAGAAACTCAACATGCGACAACGACGTTGGCTTGAACTGTTGAAAGATTATGATCATACCATTCAATACCATCCTGGAAAAGCGAACGTGGTAGCTGACGCATTGAGTAGAAGATCATATGCGGGTACAAGTGCAATATTAACAACGCAAAGGCCCATTTTGTGTGACTTGCAAAGGATGGAGATAGAGTTAAAGACTCCAGGGACCCATGTGATGATGGCGAATATACGAGTAGAACCGACTTTAATCAATAAAGTTAAAGCTGCTCAAGCTACAGACCTGGAGCTGATGCGTATGAGGAAGAAAATGCAAGAAGGTTCTATGCCGGAAGCAAGAATCGATGAAGAAGGAATACTTCGAGTCAACTCCAGACTTTGTGTTCCTAACAACCCTGATTTAAAGTATGAAATCATGATGGAGGCGCACAACACACCGTTTGCAATCCATCCTGGAAGTACCAAAATGTATCATGATCTTCGTCATACATTTTGGTGGAGCAATATGAAGAGAGAGATAGCGTTGTTTATCTCAAGTTGTCTAACTTGTCAACGAGTCAAAGCGGAGCATCAAGTACCAAAAGGTCCATTGCAACCACTTGAAATTCCAGAATGGAAGTGGGAGCACATTACCATGGATTTCGTTACCGGTCTTCCCAGGGTTTCTCAAGGTATTGATGCGATTTGGGTCATTGTTGATAGATTGACCAAGTCTGCTCATTTCTTACCGATACGAGAAACTTATACACTTGAACGTCTTGCTCGTATGTACATAAACGAGATTGTAAGACTGCATGGTATGCCAGTATCCATAATTTCTGATCGAGACCCAAGATTCACTTCACGATTTTGGGTTAGTTTACAAAAAGCTATGGGCACGGAGTTACGATTTAGTTCAGCATATCATCCTCAGACGGACGGACAATCAGAGAGGACTATTCAAACTCTTGAAGATCTATTAAGACTCTGTGTCTTTGACTTCAAGGGAAGTTGGGATAAGTTCTTACCATTGGTGGAGTTTTCCTACAACAACAGTTATCAAGCAAGTATTGGCATGGCTCCATTCGAAGCATTGTATGGAAGAAAATGTCGTTCTCCAGTATGCTGGGATGAGGTGGGCGAAGCAACGTTGTTGGGACCGGAGTTGGTACGTATGACTACAGAAAAGATTCAAACGATCCGACAACGTATAAAAACCTCACAAGATCGACAAAAGAGTTATGCTGATCTTCATCGAAAGGACGTGGAATTTGATGTAGGAGATCATGTGTTCTTACGTGTTGCTCCATGGAAAGGAGTTACAAGATTTGGAAAGAGAGGAAAGCTAAATCCTCGATTCATCGGTCCATTTTTAATCCTCGATCGAGTAGGAACTGTGGCTTATAGACTCGCTTTACCGCCAAGTATGTCTCGTGTTCATAACGTTTTCCACATATCCATGTTACGCAAATATGTGGAAGACCCGAACCACATTATTGAGTTAGAACCGGACGAAATAGCGGAGGATTTGACGTATGAAGAAGTTCCTGTTCAAATCTTAGATAAGAAGGAACATATTCTACGCTCCAAGGTTATACCTCAAGTCAAAGTTTTGTGGAGAAACCACGATGTTGAGAAAATGACTTGGGAGTTAGAATCAGAAATGAAATCAAGGTATCCTTACCTCTTCGACATACCAGGTACGTACCCTAATTTCGAGGGCGAAATTTCATAAGAAGGGGAGGTTGTAAGACCCCAACTTTTATAAATAAAGATGAATTTTCTATAAATATCATTTTTGAATATTATGGAGTTAATTTGATATAATGTTATAGTTGTGGGTAATATTTATAAATTTTGCAAAGTAAGCAAGTTGTTATAAAATATTCGTTTGGTCGGAGAATATTCTTTTTGTCGAGGAATATTCGTACGACGGCACAATCATTGGTGGACCCCACAACGGAATTATTGTCGGATTGAGAAAACGACAAAAATATTTTATTAAAAATAACGGCTGAAGTGTTACCGTTAAAACCGTTAAAACTGTTGAACTACTCGGTAGTAAAAGTACAGTAATACGCGTGGTTGCATAGTAGCACACGGTATTGATTATTGATGCTTACGTGAGAAGTCACTCAGCTATACTCAATTATTGCTATAGTAATTACTGCATCATATCTCTTAAATTATTGTCATAGTATCGTCTGTATAATATGTTATATTATTAAATCAATAATTGAGACGTTGTGGTAAGTTTGGTTATTTTATGGGGGGCCATATGTCATCATCTAAGAGTCTCTTCGTCAATAGTAATTACCGTCGTCAATAGTAATTACCGTCGTCAATAGTAATTACCGTCGTCAATAGTATTTACCTTGGTCAATAGTAATTACCTTCGTCAATAGTATTTACCTTGGTCAATAGTATTTACCTTGGTCAATAGTAATTACTTTCGTCAATAGTAGTTGTCCCTTCAATATTACCAAGAGTCATTTGACCCTTCGTTAAGACCAAGAGTCATTTGACCCTTCGTTAAGACCAAGAGCCACCCTCAGTTTTTCTATAAATAGAGGCCTAGGGCTTCATTATTTTTCACGAATTCATTCAAGCTATAGAGAGAGAAAGTATAGAGAGAATAAGAGAGAGAGAATAAAAGTATTCTGCTACATCACTTTTCCAATATCCAGTTCTTTTAAGGTAGGGAATATTATTTCTTTTATATTCATGAAGAGAACTTCTGTTATTCCATTTGTTATTATTCTGTTGGAATAACCAGTATACGCGGTCTACCCTATACTTGGTGACATTCTTCTATTATTCTGTTGGAACATCCTGTCTGTGTGTTTTACACCGGACCTGGTTCCGTTTTATTATTATTCTGTTGGAATATCCTGTCTGTGTGTTTTACACCGGACCTGGTTCCATTATTTATTATTCTGTCGGAATATCCTGTCTGTGCGTTTACGCCGGACCTGGTTCCATTATTTATTATTCTGTTGGAATAACCTGTCTGTGCGGTCTATCGCATGCATGGTGATTTCTTTTGTTACTCCATTCTTTATTATACTCAGTTGGTTAAGTTTTGACTTCTATACTCCATGAAATTTGTGGAATATCCTTGATAATTGCGTTTCATCCAGTATCTTTTCAAGAAAATATTCTTCTAAGCATTCTTGAATTTTACTCCACAATGCAGTATCATGTTGACAATTTGGACGTTGTTAATTCCTGGATAAATTAATTCTTGAACTTGTTTTATTGAATTCTTATATCATTGTCATCATCCTCATGTTTATAAAATGTTGAAAGTCATCTGTGGCCTGTAGTGCATAGATGGACTTGGTATGATTATGACCAGGGATTATTCGGTATAATCATGACCGTAATGTTACAAATGATGTGGTAAAAGTCCTCATTGGCCCGTAGTGCATTGATGGACAGTTGTTGGCATGATCATGACCATTAATGAATACACGAATATCCTTGGCCGTAGTGCAGGGGTGATTCGATGATGTGGATTATTTTATTAAGCTGAGTCTCAGCGATTACAGTGTTGAAAAACTTTTTAAATCATAAAAGATAGTAGAGTTTATTTTCTACTTGACTCTTTTAATGGATTGCTTGTTCCGCTACAGTTAAACTTGATGTCTATTATATTTTATCAGTTTAACATTATTGAAGGCTAATGATAATTTATTCTGCATTATCTTAGTCATAATATTTCTTACTGGGCTAGTTGAGCTCACCCTCTCTTTCACTGTTCTCTTCAGGAAATGAGAACGTAGCTGGGGCAAGTCGGGGAACGGAGTGATGGTCCGAAGAATAGTATTAGTTAGTAGTCCTCACTATTCTATATAATGGTGTGTTAATAAATGTAATGAGGACTCCTTTTGAGTATGAATACTCTCTAGAAGATAATATTTGTATTCAAACTCACAGTTTATGTTTTGTCGTATTGTACACGACAGTTGTATTATTAAGTTGTATTTGTATTCTGTACTATGTATCTGACGACTCAAGATGGGTGATGTATACCTAATTTTGGGGGCGTCACAAACAATGTTTTATCCCTGTAACATCAATTAACAGTTCCTTTCTACAATCATATGAATAATTCATAATCATAATTGTGATTCTAAATTTCGCATCCAAGACGAAGATAATTTTCATCACATGTCTTTACCTGAAACATCAAATATCATGGTTATACCAAATCACAGTTCCTGTTCATAATCATACTAATAAATTCATCTTTGCACCACGGGCCAAAGATATTCATCAACAGTTCATCTTTACACTACATGCCAAAGATATTCAACAACAAGTCATCTTTGCACTACGGGCCAAAGATATTCATCAACAACTTATCTTTGCACTACAGGCCAAAGATATTGCTCAATAGTTTATATTTGCACTACATGCCAAATATATTATTATCTCAAAGAAATATATAATCATTTTAGAATTTATATAACCAATAATTATAACCATGTTGATCATTTCACCTTTGTACTTAAGCTAAATATATTCAATTATAAATTCAATGGTCATGATCATACCAGTCAAAAATTCAACTTTGCACTACTAGCCAAAGAGAACCCATAGTCATGATCGTACCAAAATCTACCCATCTTTACACTCAAGTCAAAGAGAAATATCATCATTAGGGTTATAAAAATTTTATATATAATAATAAAAAATAATATGATCAACATATAGTTTTAATCTCAAGAGTAATATTCATAAATCAACTATAATTTGTTTAGTAAAAGAAACTTTTGTCATGAATAGTAACTCGTGAATAGTAACCCATGAATAGTAACTCATGAGTAGTAACTCGTGAATAGTAACTCATGAATAGTAACTCATGAATAATAATTCGTGAATAGTAACTCGTGAATAGTAACTCGTGAATAGTAACCCCGATATGAAAAGATAAGAATTTTACAAGAAAAATCTTACCAATATTCCGGTATAATGATATTGAAAGAAATAATATCATTGATAAAAAAAATAACATCCCTTACTATCCCTTACCTCAAAAGAGCAGTACTCCTGACTTGAATAACGCTGAACAAACTTGCACCGTATAGCAACACTCAAGATATCAAAATACTCACAAGAATACACTCGATAATATAGATAGAGAAATAAAGAGAAAACTTCAGTTTTTGGTGTGATTTTCAATTCTAACCTAAGCACCCTATTTATAAGAAAATGCTTAGAACACCAAAACAGAAAATTTAATAAAATACTAATATAATTATAAATTTTTCTTAGCCCACCTTTGAAAATCTGGATTCAGCCATCAACATGTGCAAGTGGGGCCCACCAAAGTGTAAAAAACGTTTTTGTTAATAAAAATAAATAAAACTTCCAAAAATTAATTATTTCAGAACTTCGGAACTTCAATAATTCATAATAAATAGCCCTTTTATCAGAAAATTCGAATCTCGCGAATTTTTATTGGAATTTCAATTCTCTACAACTTTGCAGAAGAAAGTTTTTTCAAATTCCAAACAGAAATTGACCGAAATCTACAAACGGGCGATTTTACAGTCAATAATAAATTTTCGGTCAAGAATTGTGTCCACCAACACACAAAACATGTGTTAATCATTTAATGCCACAAAAATACTCTTCCTCCTCATTTATTCATATATCCCACATTCATTGTAAAAATATCACCATTAATATATTATTAAAACAATATATTTAATTGAATTATTTTATCAGAAAAAGATAAAATATTAATTTACAACAATTGTCACATTAAAAAATTTCTCCATCTATATCCACATAAAATCAATATTTTCCTCATCATATAAATTAATAATTAATTATTCACAAATAATATTACAGAATTACATTATTGACAACCAGGCAGTTACCAGGAAAGAGGGGGCTTTCCAATAAGGATCTCTTCCTTACTGGTGCGCAATTAGATGACCAAACCTCTCCTTAGACAGAACTTTCTAGACATTGCCAATAATGTTATCTAATAATATTATTCAGATAATATGAATTATTGCTCCGATAATAGAAAATATTATGTAGTGACAATTATTAAAACAATAGTAATATAAAATATCAACGCAGCAATTATTGAATCAATAAAATAAAATACTGAACAGTAATTACTGTAACAATTATTGAGTAATGCCTTCTTACGTAAAAATCAATAATTGGTGCAATACTGTGTGCTACTGTGCAACAACGCGTATTACTGTGTTTTAACCACCGGGTATTCCAACAGTGTTAACGGTAACAACTACGCCGTTATTTATAAACAACTTACTCTTGTCGTTTTTTTCATCCAATCGCTTTCCGTTATGGGGCCCACAAAAGGTTGCGCCGTCGTATGAATATTCCCCGACAGTAAGAATATTCCACGATCAAACGAATATTCCCCGAGAACAATGAATATTTTATAACGATTTGTATATTTCGAAAAAAAATTCATATATCACCCTTAACTTTAACATTTATCAATTTAACCATTTACTGAATAGTAATTATAAGAAAAATTGAATACTTTTATTTTATAAAATTCGGGGTCTTACATAATGTATTTTTCTAAAGTTGTAATTTTTTGAAAAATATATATACTATGTAAAAAAGGGTAACCTGTTTTCCCAAGTTCAATTTCCGACTGACCGACCGACAGACAAAGTAGTCCTATAACTTAACATACAAAAAAATACTACTATGCTATAAAAGCATTCCGACACAATAAACAAGAAAAGAAGAAAATGGTTGCTACAAAATTTACATATGAACATCCATCCTTATGGTACAAGTACAAGAAAAATGTGTTAATTATGAATTTGATATTCAACTATAACTGGATAAAAATTTGAAACTTATCCTAGTGACCATTTGGAGGGAGGAAGATTGGTGGTCAAATGGTGAGATTCTCTTGAATTGCAGTAAATGCTCCTACAATATTCCCGCCAACGTCTGGGAATGACTCGCAGCCAGGAAGAGGTTTCACTTTTCCAGTTGGATCAACTACGACCGGGTACTTGAGAAGGTGACCTTTCATGGTGGTCACTTCATCAGCTGCAAATAGTTGCCAGTTGTGTTCGCTCACCACTCTAACATGTCTCACACATTCCAGACTCTCTGGCTCCTTAAAACATTCCTCCACACCACCCATGTGTTCCGCCCATAGTGACATTCTGTAACCATATACCTGCACTCAAATTCCAAACTTTACTCAAATATATGTACATCCGTAAATTTAACTTGAGGTAGGCTAGACTTACAAAAGGAGAGTTATGTGATCAAATATTACCTGCCCTTGTGGACTAGAATTTTTGCATGCCCAAGTATGACGAGGTTGATATGCACCCATTGCAATCTCAGTGTCCCTGGTGCCTTCCAAGGAACGTTGGTTGATATTTGCAGATCCCAATAGCACAAACTCATCATCTACTATCATTCCTTTTGAATGGACATATATCATGAAGCGCCGGCTTTTTCGGGTGAGGGCCTGCATAACATGTGTAATATCAAAACATCAAGGAATAGAAGTTGCTCAAATTTTGAGGAGCACCAAGTAATACAGTAGGAGATAAGCCTACATATTAATGAGAGAGGTACGAGATATATACCTGAGGAGTATTTGTGGCAGTAGAATTTCTGGCATCTGAAGTCCCTTCCAAGTCTTCAGACTCACGATTGCCGAGGCAGAAGAAATTCAAATAATCTTGAGGTTCATACGTATTCTCAAGCCCTGCCTCTTCTAAAGCCTTGTAAATTACTTCATACATCATTTGCATAGTATTATGCTGCAAACAATTTACAATATCACCAGGTTCAAAAGATGTGACAGAACATGTCCTTATAATGTCATCCCCTCCCCTCGCAGACCTAGTATTTTGTGGCTCAATCCTAGGTTGCTAGTATGAATAACAGTTAAAAATGGACGGTACATAGTTTAAAGGCATGACTCTCAAAAGAAATAAGAGTTCTCTATGCGAATAAAAGAAATTTGAAGATCACTTGACAACTTCAACTACATTCTCTTGAATAATTTACAGCATCAATAAACCATGAAGTCAATGTATGCCTCGTTATAATCTGTATGTTACATTAATTCTGTCTAGTGTTTTATATTCATCTTAACAACCGTATCTGTTAAATTATAATGCCCAAGAGGTATTGATCTAAGGACACATAATACATCTCCAAGAAGTGATGGCTTGATTTTTCATAAAAATAACTATCTCAATATAGTAGGGAAGGCTAGTACATCTTAGATTATGATAGACTTCTATGCACTTATACACAACAAGGTCTGACAGAGTTATAGTGCTTTACTGAATCCCACATTTGGTTTACCAGACAATTCATCACCTCTAATTGCATCAGTAAATACGGTGGGAGTCTTCACCAAAACTATGACATATAATCGGTCTACGACTCCACGAAGCTATTCTTCTTCATCTTTAAAGCTGGAATATAATTATATAAAAGCACGTATTATCAGAAGAAAGTGCTACCTTAGTCATTACTCTTAAACAATATTTGTAGCATATTTACATATATTGCAAATTTTAAAATTTGAATTGCACCTCCTGAATGATTAGGAGTCTATTACAAAGAATAGATGCTTAACAATTTTGAGTCTTATTATAGTTGAAATTCACCTGCCAAAAAAGAATCCTTTGGGTAGCAGTACTTGTAGGAACACCCTCCGGCCACATTGGGATGACAATGTATGCACAAAACCTCTCATTTGCTCTAATTTTATTTGCAATTTTAAGAGCAACTTCCATCGGTATTAAATTGTTTGCACCTGCAGATAAACGAAAACTCTCATAATTTCTTTTTGTTATCATCCAGTCTGATTGCATAAAGTTGTGGAGCAATTAAAGTGAACTTGAAAATCTACAACAGCCACTCCAGCCTTTCCTTTTTCAAACTTCCAACTTTCTGTTCCTCTTCTTGTGTCTTCTAAGCAATCAAAAGAGTTGCAATGAAGTAAATTAAGCAAGTCTAAGACACTTGTATACATTACGTCCACAACAAATAGCAACTAAACAACTTATCACATTGTAAGACTATTATAGGTGGCATCATATTGGAAAATTTTGCAATTTATGATAACAGTACATGTTTATTCGGTTATTTCATTTGTTTCCATGTACTGATAAGGTTAAGGTCTCTCACCTAAGTTTCGGTAGTGAGCCCAATTATAAGAAGAACCAATGAAATACTGATTCTCAATATATATGAAATGTTGGGCAGCACGAATTGCCTTCACATATGCTGTATGTATACTCATGTCTATCAACACATTCTTCCCGCATACCAGGTTCTGTCACAAGAAGAGATTAGGTAATGGATCACTGATATAACAGGGGCAGAACCAAAAGCCAAAAGCTCCCTCACCCTGCTTGTTGCAACTTTTGGGTCTTTGGGGAAACCTTTAACTGAGTTGGAGTCGATTGAACGAAAAACCTACAATTTATGAGAAAGTTAAAGAGTACCGAGTGTTAAACATGTATTCTAAAATAAATTGCAACAGCTTCTCATGGGCATTTAATACCTGCACATGCCAAGCCTCTGAATCATCCTCGCTTGAGTCAAGATCATCTTTCAGTCCTATGAAGTCGTGAATTCTTCCAATTTTGAGTAATGAATCATCATATGACCTTTTTATTTTATTAACCCCATGTGGTTTTGAAGCCTTTAACCATCGCTCCTCAAAGTTGGTAAGTAAATCATGTGCTGCTGGGCCATCAATTAGACAATGTAAATCATGCCATGGTTCTCTTGGACAGCCAACAGTAGGCCCCTAGTCAAGTAAAAACACAGAACAGGGAAGAAAGAGGAGGGAAGTAAGAGTAATTACAAATAAAATAAATATAGTGACAGAGAAATCATGCCATCAAGAACTTGATTCATTTCATTAAATCTCTGAAAACTGTGTGTGTGTGTGTGTGTGTGTGTGTCAGCACTCACTCCTAATGGACTGAATAAACAATGTCCAAAGATAAATATTTCATTTCAATGAAGGGAAACAGATCACGTCATGACATGATTGGTATTTGATAATGAGATCCGTTCTTTCGGAGCTATCCATATATATCACAATCATGTGGTTACTGGTTCAAAACACCCATATATCAGGAGAGGGGAAAAAGAAGAGACCATCATAATTGGTAGAATATTATGTCTCAAAAACTGTAAAGACTCACAGAAAGGGTTCATTAATGTTTAATTTGTATGAGAGTTGGTAATTACATATAACAAGAAATACTTACTGTATTTATGTACTGGAAGGAGGAAGCCTCAAACATAAGATTCTAGTTCTTTATAAGGTCCATCCACATCACATGTCACAAACTATGCCATTTAAAGTTTGTCATTATTCTAGCAGATTTAACCAAATCCAGCTTCGCAAGTAAATCAGAAATAACTAAAGGATAAGAGTACGAAATCCAGAAAATTTGTAGTTATATTCCAACACCAACAGAAGAATTATTTAATTGATTACCGTAAACGTTGGATTATGATAGTCATCTTTGTGAAAGGTATGTAATGTACTAAATATAGGATGGTCTGGAGAATCATATCGCCCTGTGCATAAATCAAGACCTCCAACAAATGCTATGATCTTTCTTTTCCCAAGACCCGCATCAGTGTCAACTATAATAGTTTTCTGATGATGAGTGTAGATTGTTCCAACTTCCTGATAATGAAAAAAATATCAACTAACTTATTTCAAATTCTAAATCTGGAAAAATATATCACAGAACACCTTTCAGGGGAAACAAAATCAAAGCATACAAACAAATTATGACATGAATAGTAAAATTTAAACTTTTATAGCTCCAAAATCTCTAGGTGGTTTAACTCTCATCCAACTGAATATGACATTAATTCAATTATGTGTAGAAAGTGTGGGTTTTACACATACACGCCTCCATCTTTGTTCACAGAAAGTCCCTGCTGCCGGACTTAACATACACTTTTAGGCTTGCAGCAAAAGATTTTATGAATGTATCAAACAATGGCTACTACACCAAGTGTAAATGGTGTATAGTTCAGAGTAATATAGAATCGGGGGTGAATTGGACTAAAATAAGGTGATGATGAAACAGAGTCCACAGACTGTTGATATACACCAAGTAAAAACATAAATAGTTATCAATGCTAGATATTTAAGTTAAATAGGTACTAATGAAACTGAAAAATCAAACATATCTATAGACAGTATCACATTTACCAACACTAGGCATACATGTCTGTACATAATGTTAAAGTTGTTAACAGTTACTCCACTTAATGTGATCAAAACATAAGGTTATTGATCACATTCTTTTTAAAAGAGATTTTTTTTTTGATAAATAAAGAGGAAACTTTTCTTTTCAAGTTATAGAATTGTTTCGGTTTTTTTTTTTCATTGCTTTATAAGTAACAGGAATAACTTAATTAAACATAATCCTAGTCTCCAATGAAAAAAAAAACATCTCTCCATCCTAAAAATTGAACAAAAATAAAGAAATAATATCATCCAGGGACAGACGCAGGGGTGGGAAAGTGCCCTTGCCAGCTTTTTGTTCCCCTTCTTTGGTCTACACACACTTTTGTCCATGGGCCCCCACTTCCAATCCCCCACAGGCTTATACCCACATGAGGATGAGTTTGCCTATTTTATATAGGTTTGGTCCCCACTTTATTTAGTGATTTTTTACAATCTTTTCGTAGTTTTATGTAATTGTTTTTGGCATACAATTCTTATTTATATAATTATCACTATATTATGTTAAATTTATATTATATATTATTCCACAGCCTCCACTTGGCATAAATCCTGTGTCCGACCCTGAATATCATCCATTATGATAATTAACTAGATAGTCTTTCCTTCTTCCTCTGTTCCGTTTGAGGTATAATTCATTAATAGATTTAGGATTAAGTACTTGCATTAGATTTCTGTAGAAGTGTCACAAAAACATCCAAACCTATCAAACATTCATTATCTTCTTTCTCCTTCCTCTTCTTCCTTTAAACTTTCACTTTGCCAGTTTCATTTTTCACTTCTTGTTTGTAACAAAACACCAAATACTGATTTTCCTTCCAATCTTCAATGAATATGACAATTATTAGTATCAGAAATCATCATCAAGTAAATTAATGAAAAGGAGGATCATAATTGACAAAAAGAAAATATATTCACAAACCTTCTTTTGGACCCAGCTATGCCCCTTTCCAGCAGATCTGGGGCATAGTAGAACTTGAACTGTAGAGTTCTTAAAAAAACGTCGAGTATCCTCATCACAGGTATCCATGATCCCATCCTACATGTTACAGAAAACATTAGTGCTTTAATAACTTTATTTTTAATGATAAAGAAGTGAAAATTGATTGAGACATGGCCTTTAAGGAGTAGGGCTATTAAACATGAAAATATCAAGCTTTATGGACATAAATACCACAGAATTGCCACCAATATGATGTCACAAGGATCAACATCCTAAAGTAGCTCTGCCTGTGCTCAGTCTCAAAGAACAATATAAAGACTCAAGGATTTGTTGTCGTAGACTCTTTCTTTAATTCCTTTTTTTGATACTATACTCAAGTTTTCAGATGTAGCATAGTCCCTGATGTTAAGTTTGTAATATGCATGAACATGTAACAAATTACATACATAGAGCGGAAGCGCTAAAAATCAGAGTTTAAAATTTTACAAACCATATACCCGAATCATCTTTTATGCACAATTATTAATTAGATAAAAAGAGATAGAGATCAGATTTATACCCTTGTAGAAATTAGCTTCCTCAAGATCAACATGAATCCACCGGGTTTGATTTCTTCTTTTGATCAACGTTAGCCACCTAAATGTTTAGTCTCTAGACATGATCCACCAAGGAAGAACAAGTATTCAAGAAAATGGGTGTTTGACAAAACTCTAATTCTATCTCTATAATATGTAAGTACTCTCCCAACTCTTAGAAGTATTATTAAAACTAAATCAAAATAAGACTCATCTTATTTATAGATGTAGGCAACCCTCCTAAACAATATAGAAATAGGGTTTTGTTTTAATTAATTAAACTCTTTTAATTAATTATGCTCCTAATCCTATTAGGAATTTTTAAGAGTATTTTTATTAATTAATTCTCAAACTATTTTAGGAATTAAATAATAATAATAGTAATAATAATAATAATAATAATAATAATAAGAATCCTCTTATTAATTTATATTTAATATTTCCAAAATATTAAATAATAAATATTAAGTTATTTAATTTATTCTATCACCATAGATTAAATTAAATATAGATTAAATAAAATAGACTTAACTTATTATTACGATTATGCCATTTGCTTCTTAAATAAATATTTTTTCTTTTATGGTGTGACCCTTTAGGTTTTCCATATTAAACCGGTTGTGAATAAATCAATTAGAACAATTCTGATCTTATTTAAACAAATAAGTTAATCTATTAATTTATTTAAATAACTAACATTTATTCTATAATAAGCATAAGCCTCCTTAGCGATCAACGACTTTCAATATAATATAGATTTCAACATTAATTATAAAAGAACCCTTGAGTAAATACTAAATAGTTACTGTACAATTCAATCCTTCCACCATACAATGTCTCAATTAAATATAAGACATGGAATTATTGTCAAGTCTTATTTTATTTAATTATATGTATTTCGATTCTCAAATGCACAACTCCAAATAATGCAAATTAGAAACTCCTTTCTAATTTCATTTTGTCTTGGTCAAGGACTATTGGGTTGTCATTTATCGAATCACATAGGACATTCTCTTCCTTTGTTGATCATTCATTATCTCCATGTACAACTTATTACACTCAAGCATACCCTTTGATATACTCTAAGAGTCTTAAGGAATATGTCAATGTATAATTCATGATACACAAGATACTATGATGATCTCAAGTCTAATGATCACTTGTACTGCTATCACTACAGAAATTTTTATTGATAAGAAAGTAAAACTCCATTAAGGTATTCCTTAGCGAGCCACGTCCAGTGAACTTATTCTCCAATAAGCACATACATACTTTCTTTAGTGTCTCCATACAAATGATCATGAGATCAATCATCCTCATCCAATGAGCAAACAACGTATGTACTAATCTATCCGAATTAACTAATCCCTTTATAGTAATCAAACGATTAGAAACGATTTTAGTTTGTGAGTTATCTAAGAATTTAGATCTCATTAGCATGATCATCATCGTGATTCTAAAAACATTGCTCAAAACTATGGGTTTATCACATATTATAAAACAGTACCATGTAGATAAATTAAAAGCCTTTAATTAAACAATTCTTTTATTAATAAATGAATAAAATTGTTACAAAGTAAATAAGATTGTTACAAAGTATATGTTTTATCATCAAACATGATTGACTTGTGTGCATACTACTTTCACCTGAATCCAGATCCGCTTGGTTAGGGGTGTGCATGATTTTCGGTTTTTCCTGATTTTTCGTTTTTTCGGACTGAACCGGCCGGTTCAATATAAAAAGAATCGGTCCAGTTTCGGTACATAGTTTTTATGGTTCGGTAGTACCGAACCGTACCGGTTTTCCAATTTTTTTTTATTAATAATAATAATAAAAATAATAATAATAATAAAATAATGATTATAATAATAAAAATAATATTAATATTAATAAAAATAAAAATAATAATAAAATAATTATTATTATATTAATTTTCTATATTTATTCGGTAAAAACCGGTACCGAACCGGTTTACTGGTTCAGTATACCGGTCCAATCGGTACTAGTATCAAAATTTGGCTAATTTCGGTATCGATCCGGTTCGGGCCGGTATTTACCGGTTGCACACTCCTACGCTTGGTGACAAACAATGCAGTCTCCAACTGAGAAAATGTAAACAATTTGATATTGATTCTCAAACCCACTTTATAATTCCAAGAATTAGCACTAATGTCACATTCCACTTTCTTGTGTGTGTTATGATGACTTTCCCCCTTGTTTGTTTCCCACTTCCTTCAACTAAAATCTTTTCTTCTTTTACCTCAAAACAATTACATTCTTACAGCATTTGTCAATTGTCTTCTCTTAATTGAGAAGCAAAATCCTTGCATTCATATAGTGAAGTAAAGTTTAATTTATCCTACTTTTACGTCTCATGAAGACTCAAAGTATACAAAAACATATATCCTCAAATATAGTTCGTCTTCACATTACCAGGGGCATTAGGAAATGCTTTACACCACTAATTAAATTGTAATTATAGCGCCAGTTATCAATATCACAATTTGGTTTGTCAAAATACTAGGCTCCTTTTCTAGTGGATAGGCAAAGAACAAACCAACTATCAAATTACTGTGTCTAGAGATCAGAAAATTAGATATTTATATATATACCAAATAGAAAATCATTTAGGCTCATACTGTACAGAGTTGAATAAAAGATAGTTCAAGGAAGAGAACATTGTGACAATCGTAATTTACAAGGATGCAACTAAACCAGCACAAGGAGACATATTTGCAAGTAATTAAAATATCAATTGCAGCATAAAAACCTCAGTTCTTACCCTTTTGACTCCCATAAAGCTTGTGGAAGTAGGATCATCCCATACTAGGAGCAGCACTCTTACACCTTCTTGCGACTTGATTTTGAGAAGTTCACCTAACAAGCTATTTGTTGCATTAACATCATCACGAACAAGTCTAACTTTGTGGACCACAGACCATCCCGTAATGTAGATCAAACGACGAGAGTTCTTAATAGCAACAAAAATATCTTGCCAGCACTTTCCATGCACATACTGTTGATTATCGTCAAGCTCCACATTCGGAAGTAAACAATCAGGGACATGAGCATCTTGATAAAGTGTAACCTTTCCACCTCTCCTAAGAGGAAAGTATGTACCAGGAACACCTTGGTACTCGGGATCTGATCCAACGCCTCCATGATAAAGAGGAATTTTATCCATCGAGATGTACTGAATTGATATAGTCAAGACAGCTCCACGTTTATATGGCTTTCCATTTGCATTAAGAATTGGGAAGGTACCCTCAAATTTTCTTCCCCAACATATTTGATCCACGGGGATCCCAACAACCCCTATAATTTCAGAACCCACAACATCACTGTCTTTAACTAAAAAGTGCACTTCTGCAGCATAATGCGCAACAGTAACATAAAAATGCTGCATCCAGACTGGATTCTCACTGTCGGCAATCACATAAGTTCTAGCAATTGTAGCATTGGAAATTAAAACTGTGACATAGGGGTCACTTGTATTTTTATTAACCTTGCTCTTCCCTTCACTTTTGCTATTAAACATGCTACCAATAGAATCCATGTTTGGAAGGTTCTTGGCTTCTTTCACCCATATATCCAAATTCCCATGTAACAACATAACCTTCAAAGGCTCCCTAGAGGTCTTAAATGGCATAAATTCTGATAATGCGTCATCATAAAAAGGTTGGGCCATTTAAGCACTTTCACCAGTTCTACAATAATACAGTAGTTCCTTCAAACTTTTTGACTGAAACTGTAAAATTGGAAAAGAGACACAACCGCACCAACCTATGAGTTCCAGATTTAGCAACGTTTTCTCCCCTTTTATTGAAAATACATCAAAAAATTAAAACACAACTGAGAGAATGGCCAGAAAAGAACTACATAGTATCAGAATTCGACTCTATGATAGAACCCAGTTCATAAAAATTGACAATTAACTTGTTCATGATCGCTAGAGAAAAATTGACCAAAAAAGGATTTGGGTTAGAGCTTAGATAGTAAGAAATTATACCAGCATTTTGTAGAACAAAGCTGGATAAGCCAATGCAAGAAGTACCCAATTGAGTTAAGCTGAATGGCCACAGAAAAAACACCTGGGATTGGATTGGATTGGAATCTGGGAATGGCGATTGATGGAAGTTGAATGGGTAAAAGTCTTGCCAGCATGGAATATGCAGAAAATATGGGAATGAAAATGGGCGTTGAGCGGGTAAGAATTTTGCCATGGGATGAGAAATTTTAGGTTTCCGTTCAGTGTGGCGAGAGGAGTGGAAGATTGATGAAGACCCCTTGATCCATCACAAATTCACGATTGTAGTTTGGGACTTGAAATGCTAATATCTTGAGATATGGATGAGTCACGGCCGCCAATTTCTTGAGAACAGTTCGTAATTTTATATAGAGATAGGAGGGACTAGGGAGTGATATCAAGAATAATTGTTTTTATTTCGACAAATATTATCTTTATTTTAATGATAAAAATTAAGAGCACAATTATTTAAGGTAAAATGATTATCATATTTATATTTTTGTCTTGTTATTTTAATAAAAATACTAAGATAACATCATAATTAAAACATTTAGTTAATATATATCATAAATGAGATAGGTAATTAATAATATAATTGCAATGTTAAATTAACATTGCAATTAAAAATAGTGAATGAAATGCAGATATTTTGAGAAAAAGGAAATTTACTTAAATATAGTGAACTAGAAGCTGAAAAGCTGATTTCAAAAGCATCCAACTACTAATTACTACTTGTGAGCCTAGAACTTAGAAGTTTCAAACAAACACCGCACAAGATTAGAAGCTAGAAGCTAGAAGGTGCTGCAAAAAAGCTGTTTGGTAAACATGGCCATAATAGAGGGGCAATCCCACAAGTCATCTCTCCTTTCCAAAGGTAGAAAGAAATCTACAACCTCCTTTATGTATAATAGCATCATTAAATCCATATATTACATTTGTCAAAGCTGATTCCGGATTTACCTAACTACTAGCTTAACTTTCTGGCTTTAACGTACAATTGTAGGGCAGTAGTAAAACTTGGAGGTTATACAATAGTTATATCAACATCATTAAGTACATTAATTCTTCTTGATCTATCAATGATCTTCACTCGAATATAAACTCATATTTCTATCTTTTACGCTTGGACTTGAGAGCTGTCACTGAACTTGAGTTGTTGTGCCAGTTGCGCTTCCTTTGGTTGATGAACCAATTGTTTATTTGCTTTAGCTGCAAGCCCGTCTCCTCCACGAGCTTTGCCTTGTCATCTTCCTGCATGGATAGCAGATTATTCATGCTCGAAACAGAACTCTATACCATAAAATTGATGCTCAAGTTGTAGATTAATTAAGTGCAGGTGTACATGGGTCATAATGTGAGAAATAGTACAACTATTACTTTCATAAGATCAAACAAATTTATGTAACATAAAAAGTGACGTTTGAGGGATCTAACTGAAAATGAAAGCATTTTATAGTTATTCAGATTAGTTGGTTGCTTACGGTTGGGTAAGGCCACTTCGAATGTTGCTGCCACCATTCCTTCAGCACTGAAGTTGTGTCACCAGGTAGTTTACCTGCTCTTCTTTTTCTCAAAATTTCTTCTCTAACATCTTCAATTTTCGACCTGAATCCCTGCAAATCAATGATTAATCTCAGTAAGCTTCACAGTTTGACATTAAACAAGAGTCTATAATGTATAATCCTTTGCATCTCATGGTTGATAAAAGAAACAGGATTTCAACTTCCAAGCAACTAAGTACCAACACAAAGGATACATTGTTCTGTATCAAAGCTCCACTATTTTTTTTGTCAAAATTCCTGTCCATTTTTCACAATCAGCAATATATTAGTGTTAGATTAATCTAGAGGATTCTAGGATTGCTTTGATTAGGAGTTATTAGTGGTAGGATTATTCTATAAGCATGATTAGTGGTAATCATTGATCACTATGATTTACTTTCCATATTTAGCTTTAACACTTGGCCAATATAAAGGCTCTCTATTGTACACATTATGATACGGAATATATATATTGTCTTCTAGCATTCACAATTAGTAGTAATTAAGGTCCTTTATTTTAGAAATAACCTGTTTCAGCTCGATCTTCAGTTCTTGTCTAACTCTCTCCATAAGTGACCTTTCGGATTCTGTTGGAAGAAGGGGACCAAATCCCATCATGTCATGAGCATCACTGCCAGATTGATCTAAAGACAAATCCATCTGCAGTTCATCCTCATCATCTGACATAGTTGCTCCCGTTCCTTCACTTAGAGATACTCCTGCAAAGATATATTGTTTCAACTTTCAAGGAGGCTCACTAAGATTTCACACCTTGCTACATGCATAAGCTGGAGTGGTATGATCAAGTATTTACCCTGTTACTTCTTTCTAAATACTTGTCGATCTTGATTTTTTATCAAGACTGAAAGGAGACACTAGGTACTTTCCATCATTACCATGTTTGGTGCTTAGAAATTTGAACAGGCAAGTAGTCATGAATTAGATACAATCTTCTTGCCATTCAAACTCTGCTATCTTGCAGATAAAGCTAATTAGAAGTCAATATTCTGCTACATTGGGAGGATCTGAAATGGCAAGATTGGTATTATAAAATGCATGCCCTTACATAATGCTCCATTTCTTACCTGAATTCTTGATCCAACTATCAGGTTTCAGAGCAAAGCGCATGCATATAAAAGAATCTCCATGTGAGATTCTTCAACACAATTAGATAAAACATATATAGACCAATTAAATATTTCTATGTTAAAGTCCTTAAATACTTTTAATTATTGTGAAAATCTTTACATATTGTTTCATGAAGACATGAATCAAGAAACAGAAATCACAAGCAAAATCCTATGTCCGCCCCTTTTAAAGTTTATAATATAGTCTAAACTCCCATAGGCATTATCATGAACAACATGCATGGCACCTTAATTAATTTGAGATCACTATATATGCTTGTGATAAATTTGTAATCAAAGTTAAGCAACATATCTTTGAATAAGGGATTTCAAAATATTCATATGTAGAGATCAAAGTGTTAACCTGGATACCCACGACAGCTAGCTGATAAAATAAACTAGACAATAGACATGAATATCCGGAGCTTATTTTAGTATGCATTTTCCAAGAAAAAACTAAACATGGCCTCTAATAAAGTTTTTAAGCTCATAATCTAACATTATGTTTCTGAGTTTTGAACAGAAAAGAAAATAATAGAAAACTTGAAGTTTTGTTTTGTGTTGTTTCTGAGTTTTTAATAGAAAAGAATAGAAAATTTAAAATTGTGAACATGAGTTGTAATTTAAAATTTATTATATTAAAAGTTGAGAATAATATGAGAATTATAAAAATATTACTTATTCCATTTTCTTTTCCGTTCAAATCAGGTCAATTTTGGATGGAAAATTTTGGCAGGAAAAGTGACTAAGTTTTTTATCTATTTCTTTTCTTTTCCGTTTATTAAAAAACTCATAAACATAAAAATTGGAAAGAAAACTTAAATTTTCCGTCTATTTCTTTTCTTTTCTGTCCATTTTAAAACTCAGAAACAAAGTGTAAAGGGATGAAGCTTTTTCACAAATAAAATGAAAAAGATAACCCAAATTAGGTTTTGGCATAAATTAAGTAAGACTCTTGAATAGAAAATGCTAACTAAGCAAGTTTGTGAGCCTTTCTCCTCCTATAGAAGATGAGGAAAAGCACAAAAGTCATGAGACTATTAAGTTGATCAATTTAATTTTCAGGCATTTAAAAGGAAATGAAGCACATATTTTATCTGAAACTGCTCCTCAGCAACTACCTCAATAACCATGATGACTTAAGATTAGTGCATAGCCTTTAATTAATGCATATTACGGGATGTACCAGAAAATTTGCATATTAGGCTAGAACTGAACTAAATAATCTATAAACTTCTGTCTTTTACAAGTTAAGAGCTCAGATCGGCTCATGTATTATAAAGTATATATAAATGAGTATATATAAAGTATATATAATTAAAGTATATATATGATATCCAATGTTTAGTCATTTTCACCAGACTTTATTTTAATAAACTTTCATAATATGTAATGAACTTTTCTTTCAAATATTGTGTCACTTTGATAAAATTTTTGTAAGATGTGCCTGTAAAAATTAGCCAGACTTTCACAGATCATGCATGCAATTCATGAATTTTCAAAATTTATAAACTCACAAGTTAATTAAGCTTTAGATCTTAGGCATTCTTAGCTCAGATTATTTTATGAAAATTGATATTTTCACAAGTAAAAATGACATAGTTCCACAAGCACATGAATAGTAAATGGACCCCACACTCATGTGAGTGAGTAAAAATTCCTGAAAATATCAAGTGTAAATATCAATTATCTTTTTTATAAGTAAAGAGGGACTCTCTCTCTCTCCTTTTTTCCTTTTTGGTAAACCCCTGAAGGAGTTTGGCCATGATCAAGGATAAGGGCATGAACAAAGGAGAAGCTTAATTATTCGACAAAAAAGAGTATTATTCAGTGGTTGTCCATTTTTAAGCATTACACCATTGAACTTTAAAAATTTGCAATTAAACAACTGAACTTTTTAAAAATTATTAATCAAGTCATTTCGTCAAATAAGTTAGACATACATCAAATTTGAGCTTCTATTTTTAAGACGTGGATTAAAAAAATCCTATTATTTATCTCTCTTCTCTAAATTCCATCTGTGTTACTTTATTCTTTTTCCTCGTCATGATTCTTCCTCTTCATCTTATCTCTTCTCATCTGTAATCTTCTTCTCATGGCTTTGAAAATAAGCTTTTTAAGGTATATTTTGGATTTCCTATTCTTTCCCCGCAGTACCGGCCCTGGGCTAAAGCCTAAGGTGCATGGGCTTTAGGCCCACTAAAATTTACAAATTTTTTAGGGCCCCCAAGAGATATTTGTGTTATGTATATATATACCCAAAACAAAAGAGCCCAGTTCACGTTAGTTTAAATTTAAAGGCCCACAAAAAATTTACCCAATGAAATCGGCCCAAATCTCAATGGCAGACTTGTATTCTTTCGTATTTATGCTCTTTTATTCAAGGAAAGTTCTTAGTTTTTTTGTTGTCGATTTAGGCCTTTAAAAACTCAGGGCCGGCCCTGTTTCCCCGTGAAAGGGTTCCACAAATTGCCTCACCATTTCAAAATTTTCAGTTTGTTTCTTCTTTAATTAGAGCTCCCAGTAGATGAAACATCATTGCTTATCACCAAATGATGCAATTTTATGGTATTTTGGTGGCTTAAGTTTTTATTTTACAAAGGAATTAGGATTTCAAATATATAAATCATTTTTAGTTACGTTTTTAAATCAGATATGTTCCATTTTTGGCTTCTTTTGGCAAAATAGATATCATGTTGTAATAGGCATCACCGAAACAAAGGTTTTGAAACATTACTTGCATGATTTGGAGTAAAAATAATATATTTATTGCTTTTGACCCATACGTTTGGTAAACGGGTTAGGTCGAACCGACTGGGGTTTCAAGATTATGATTTTTTGAAAATTTATTTTTAAGAGTTATATTTTATTATTTAAATTTGACTTTTTATTGTATTAAATAAACATTAAGATCCATCAGGGATACACATGGGATTAGTTCATCTCACACGTGTGTTTGCTTATTTGTTTCTACATCATTTTCTTTGTTTTTTCGTCGCTTAAATGTCATGTATGTAATAAATAAACGAACATCCACTGAATTTAACATAATAGTGTGATTTTTAAATTTTAATTAATTTAATCAGTTAATTACATAATTTTAAAGTTCATTAGTATAATACTTAAAGTATACCAGCACGATAAGGTAAATCCTTTTTTGCCTTAACTATTCTAAGCCTTTTTGCCTAACATTCTCACCAAAAATGATGTAACTAAAAATCCCATGCATACTTAAAACGAGAAACTTCTTTATGTCTTATCAGATATATGGACTAAGATCTTGACCCTCTTCTCTCTATGTGTAGAGTCTACAATTTGTAACATGAGATGATCAAATTAAGACGGGAAAATGTGAAGATTAATTAGAAGAAAAAGATATAAATATATATAGGAAAAATATTAAATATGGAGGGATCAAGTCCTTAATTATTCTAATTAATTGTCACATTATTGACATGTCATGCATGTTTTAAATTTTGTACAGAATCATTTTCAATTCATCATGAGAGAGGAGAGAGTGAAGATGAGAGTGAGAGAATATGATAGGCTCCTAAATAAGATGAATCGATTAGGTTTTATAAGATAGTTCCGACGGAATGTCCGTCGGAAATAGGTTATCCTCAACGAAAAGTCTCTCGGAAATAACCATAATTTCGTTGAACTTAAGTTTCGCGCTGGCAGGAAACTTGGCGCCAGATGAGGCCTTATAATTCCGACGGATTTTCCTCGAAAATAAACTATTTCTGATGGAATTATGTTCGACAGATTATTTCGTCGAAAATAACTTATTTCCGACTGAATACAGTTCGTCGAACCTAATTCCGTCGGAATTAAAATTTTTTCTTGTAGTGCCACTACAAAAAGAAGAGTTGAAATATTTTTGGGTGAGAGTTCCTGGCCCTTGCTATATATAAGATCACTAATTATTCATTTTATAGCTTACATCTTTTTCAAGAAAATATATTGATTGACATGTAAGAAAATGATCTAGTTGTCATTAACATATAGTAGTAATTAGCCAATTATCAATCTCCTGCTAAATTTTGAACAATCCCACTTCTGAGTACTGACTTGGTAAGGCACTTTCCCAGCATCTTCACAGTAAACCCTAATCCATCAAGTAGAATCCAGCAAAGAAATATCATGCATTCCCTAATAATACGAAAACCTATGGGAACTTAAGGATGATTAGATTATATAGAAGCATAATTTTTGTAAAAAACAAATGGCAAATATTTCCACTGCAATCTTATCAGTTGGTCATGTTGTTGGTTCATTGTCACTCTTTCTTTCCTGCTGGATCAACCCAACTAACTGAACTCTCTCTCTCTCCCCACCACCACCCCCCAAACTATAAACTAGAGTTTTTTCGTAGGTCCCCCTACACCCAACTCTTAATTAGTACAATTACAAAAGCTTAAAAGAAACCCCAAATTGCTTTATTTCTTACCTAGCTTTCCTTCCAACCAAAAGCATATCAATTAAGCATCTAAATAATGAGAATAAATAAAAGAAAATGGTATTAATTTGCCCTCCAAATTTTACCATTTACGCTCCATTGTGCATCTTTAATTTTACACTGAAATACAAATAGAGAAATTTTAAGGGCTTTAGCATTTCCTTAAAAAAAATACAATTTCTACCCAGAATAAAAGACCATAAGATAATTTCTTAAGCAATTTGGTACACGTATGGTATAATATGACATGATCTCTATGCACTAGTAAATGATTATAAATAACTCTTTCAGTGTTCCAAATTTAGAGTTATATTTGAGTTTCTGAAGTCAATATTGTGAAATCTTAAAATTCAATATATATAGTACAAACAATTATAACTATTGTAAACTAATTAAAAGATATATATACCCTACTAAGTGCCCACCATATGTTGCTATAAAAACTTAAAAAAAATCTTATTAATTTTAAACTAGAGTTACAAATCAACAACTCCAAAAAAGTCAAATTATTACGGGGAAATGAGGAAGTATAATATTTTTGTAGATTTATATTTCTAGACAGAGAGAGGGAGGATGAAGGAAGGAAGGAAGGAGTGGAGAGGGTTAATTACCATTACTGAGAGCTTGCAAGTTCTGTTCAATATCCCGGCAAGCCATGACAGCCTCAACAGCATGGACTCTGACATGTTGCTGAAGTTGTTCTTTAAAAGAACATAAAACTAGTAAGTATTGTCCCTGTAGATAGTAGCACATACATCCATACATACATACATGTTAACCCACAAATTAATATATAAAAACTCTATCTAGTCTACTAATTAATTAACAAACAACATATATAGTATACATATATATATATATATATATATATATATATATATATATATATATATATATGAGCAAATTATAACAGAAAATAAAAATCAAACTTTGTAATTAAAGAATAAATTAACTACCAGGAAATTGTCTAGCTCTTGCCTCTCATGAGAAGAGAGAGAATGATTATGATTATGATTATGGTGTGATGAGGCATAAGACCGAAGAAGATGGTGAGATTGAGTGAGCTGAGCGTCAATAAGTGGCAGCTGATCAATAGGGGTGGCCACACGGAGACACGCCACGTGGGCGGCCAGAAGCTGCTCATATAGAGGGTGGCTGGCGATGTCCGCCTTCAGCTGGTGGTGCTGCTCGCCGGAAAGATCACTCAATCCACCAATTCCACCACTAGTACCCATCATGCCCAGAACTTGATTTTGCATTTTTCAAATTAATTAGCCCAAAAAGCTGGAGTTTTTTTCTTTCACTTTTATGTGTGTATATATATGTATGATTTATGAAATGAATGAATGATCAGAAGAATACAGAGTGGTAATTAATGGTGGAAGAAAGACCATGTGATCAAAAGGGTTTGTAGAGAAAGCAAAAATAAGAGGTGGATTTGAGTTTTAGGACCACAAACTAAAGAGAGTGCTTTGTACTACTTGATATATATATATATATATATATATATATATATATATATGATGGTGATGATGATCAATTGATATAGATATATAGAGAGAGAGAAATGAAGCAGCTGGTGTTTCCTTGATATTTGTGTAAAAGAAGAGAGCCCCTTATATCGGGATCTGAGACACTAAACTTTCTGCTCCAATCGGTATGCCTACAGATTTTAACATATGCAGAGAAAGAAAATAAAGATGCAGTTATGCAGGCTAAAACAGATACCATGAGAAAAAGGAGAGAGAAAAAGAGATGTTCTTCAGCTTTTGATTGCTTTTGTTTTGTAGTTTTTGAGGGGCCTTGAAAAAAGAGTTCATCATATAACAGAGAGTGATTGAGAGAGGGAGAGAGAGCTATAGAATCATTACTATGATGGAGGAGTAAGAGATTTCAGGCAGGAGATCACAGATAAAGCTGCATCTATGGTCTGACATTTGGATTCCATATTTTTATTTTTCATTTTCACTTAACCTAACTCAATATTGGGCTTATGGTTGGGTTAGGTGATACTAATCTTGGGTAAGGAGAAAATATTAAGAGCTTTTTGTGCATGATAATTAATTGATTCTACGTACTATCCGTTTTAGTGTGTGTGTGTGTGTATATATATATATATATATATATATATATATATATATATATATAATGATATATAACATATATTTGTTATGGATTAAAACTAAGCACATACTATCTATATTATTTAATATAAGACGCTGAGATTAATTCACGTCCGACAGTACTATTTTCAATATCATCTGTGTTAATTACTGATAGTAGTTGACGTAAATTAATCTAAGTCGTTGATTATATAAAAGATAGAGATGATGTATGCGTATTTTTGATACATTCATATCATTCCTATCTATATCAATGTGTGTGATTTGAGCACCCCACCAATGTGTATAAATTATAAATGAATTAAACTTGATAAACTTGGCTTGAGGCTACCTTCATCTACCTTATTATTTATTTATTTATGATTATTATTAATATATCAAAGTTAAATTAAAATTTATATTTCTACTTTGGTGCATGATAGTAAACTCTATTAATAATGTACTCCTTATTTGTTGAAGGTTGTCAAGAGCAAGACTCACCTAATTATTCATATATATGCCTTCATGTAACATCCCAACATCAATTATCCTCAGTGGAATAATCTTGAATTATTTTAATATTTACAAGATGTAAACAATGGCCTCACTATAATAAAATAAGATATTTTTTTTCTTATATAATTTTATCTTCCTTTTTTCTCTACGGTCTTCAGTGTCACTCTCCTGGATAGGTGCTATCGCATTTAATTTCTTATATAGTAGGAGTACATCTTAAAATACTACCAGCTTCCCATAATTAAGCAAATGAGATTTAAAATCTTAAATATTTCTATCATACGCAAACAACCTACTATTTTAATTTTTCAAGTCGTTTTAACAAAAAGAAGAATAGTTTAAAATATTTTTTAAATAATTATGATCGTACTAGTTATACTCAAATGATAAATTAATATTGAATATTAAAATTGAACACATTAACTTCGAAAGGCCAAATTATCTAGACCCTTTCTTTATAAATGAGGGAATATTAATCGTGTAATTTGTAAAATCTCTACTCATGTTCCCCTAAAAGGAGAACATAGAAATAAGGAACAATTACATATTATAGTACATTTTTAAAAGTAATTACAAAAATCATACATTCATAAAATAATTACAAAAATATGACACTTCATCATATATATTTACAATATTAATACAATTAAGAGTCCTTAAATTAAGGGATTAATATTAATCAGATTACATAACAAATTAGTTTCCATCTTCCTTCGGTCTCTCTATCTATCTACGCCATTACTACTTCTCTCTCTCCTCCCTTACTACTTCTCTCTCTCATCTCGTCTCTCCTCTCGAAGCCACTCGTCGTCGTCGTCGTCGTCGTCATCGTCCTCTTCCGCCGCCGCCGCCGACGCAACACCAGTCTCTCAACTCTGACAGAAAATTGAATACGTGACTTTCAGGCTAATACGTGATTTTCTCTCTACAACTCTCTCACAACTGAAAGGATTCTGGTCTCTCTGTAAGGTATGCTTCTAATTTCTGTTAATTTTCATTCTACTAATTAATTGTCAATATGATCATATATATACGCTATGTTTCTAACAGAATGAGATATTGATTGTTTGGATTTGTGTTGTTTTTATGTTTTGTATAGAATGGTTGATACAAGGAAGAAGGATGGAAAGAGGAAAAGAATCACAGAGAGTAATTCTATTAAGGACTTGAAGAAATTTGTTTGGGTTGGTGGAGTTGGATTCTGATTTTGATGTTCCTGTAGTTAAGACAGAAGCTCAAGTTCATAGCCAGAAGATATTTTCAATCCAAATTTTTTTAAAGGTTTGCTAATTTAAATTTTGTTATTGTTACTATCATATAACTGTTTGGTTACTTCTACATTATGTTTTGGTTACTGTTAGCTTGTGATTCGGATACCATTTTTGTTACCTTGATTTGGTATTTTGGTTACTTTTTTATGTTGTTATGGTTACCATGTATTTGCTTAGTATACATGGTTGACTAAATTAGTTTTGGTGTACATGTTGTTTATGTATTGGTTACCATTAAAACATGTTTTGGTTATTATCATATAAATATTTGGTTACTTCTTTAGTATGTTTTTGGTTATTGTTAATTTCTGATTTGGATTCTGTTTATGTTTCCTTGAGTTGGGATTTTGGTTACTGTTTTTTGTTGTTCTGGTTACCATGTATTTGCTTAGTATATATGGGTTGACTAAACTGTGTTTGGTTTATATGTTGTTTATGTATTTGTTACCATTAATATATATTTTGGTTACTAACATATAACTGTTTGGTTACTTCATTAGTATATTTTTTGTTGTTGTTGGCTTATGATTTGGATACCATTTTTTTTCCTCAATTGGGATTTTGGTTACTTTTATATGTTATTTTGGTTCCAATGTATTTGCTTAGTATACATTGGTTGACTAAACTGGGTTTGGTATACATGTTGTTTATGTGTTGGTTACCATTAAAACATGGTTTGGTTACCTATCATATAACTGTTTGGTTACTTCTTTAGTATATTTTTTGGTATACATGCTTTTATTTTGGTGACCTTTTAAATTATGTTTTGGTTAATATTATATATAACTATTTGTTTACTGCATAAAATGGTATGTACTACATGTTATTTATATTTTGGTCACCATTAGATTATATAATATAACTTTTTGGTTACTGCTTTGTTATGGTATGGTTAATGTTATATCATGATATGATAACTATTATTGTGCAGTCAATGTGGGATGTTGGTTATTTGTTATAGTCTGTTTTGGCTACTGTGTAATTGTTATATTATGTTTTGGTTAGTATACTTTTATTTGATGGTCACTACGTAACTATTTATGTTATAAATATTGTTTATATCTGGTTACTAATTACTGTGTAAATCTGATTTTGTTTATTTTACAGTTATGAGATCTTTACTATGAGGAATGCAACAGAAAATTCACTGAAAAAATTTTATATCGGTGTGACATGGAAGTCTCCAGCATTATTATCAAGAAATTGAACCCAAGTCAGTTGGAGAAGTTTAAGGCATCATTAGTTTGTGGATGTTTTATTTTTGTAAATAATAAACTCAAGTCATAATAAACCATGTATTTTCTTAGTATACATTGATGTATTATTTTTATAAATTCCTTCAAATATATTCTACAAGAGTTATGCTCTTCTAGAAAATTCATTGAAAAAGTTATGGTTAAATGTACATGTGAGAGACATGGGTTGCCTAAACTTGGTTGGACATACAGGTTGTTTCTGTTTTGGTTACCATTAAAACATGTTCTGGTTACTTTCATATAACTATTTGGTTACTTCTTTATTATGTTTTGGTTACTGTTACTTATGGTTTGACAATTATTATTGTGTCCTCAATGTGGGATTTCAGATACTTTTATTTTTTATTCTGGTTAATATGTAATTGTTTAGTATACATGAATTGTCTAAATTGGATTTCATTACA
Source organism: Panax notoginseng (assembly GCA_016801055.1). NCBI lineage: Eukaryota > Viridiplantae > Streptophyta > Magnoliopsida > Apiales > Araliaceae > Panax > Panax notoginseng. The sequence continues at coordinate 5,603,613 of CM029020.1, forward strand.
TGATGTTTCTGTTCTGGTTACCATTAAAACCTGTTCTGGTTACTATCATATAATTATGTGGTTACTGTTTTATTATGTTACATTATGGTTAATATTATTAGTAACCAGATAGTTACAAGCTTGTATCTGGACAAACATCAATTGTTAAATGTACATGTGTGAGTGTCCTATTTATCTACAAGCTTGTTAGTAACCAGATAATTATCATAGATATAGTTACAAGATAATTAGTAATCAAATAATTATAAGCTTGTATCAAGACTGTTATAAAGTGTTAAATGTATATGTTTTATTTATACCATGTCATCATGATAGAATAAGAAACTCCAATTAAGAGTTCTCATTTATATATATGATGGTCACTTATAGATCTCATATTAAAATAAAAATAGTTTAAGAGGTGCAGTTGGTAACCGAACTTGCATATAAGGGTAACCATTTTAGTTTTTGTTAGTAACCAAATAACTAAAAACCTATATCAAAATAATTATCAAGTGCTTAATGTACATGTGAGGGTTCTCATTTATCTAGCTGATGGATACTTTTAAATTACGTAGTTATAAAAATTATTTGGAAATTGTCCATGCCAGTTGGTAACTAAATATGAATATAGAGGTAACCATTTTATTTTATATGGGTAACCAAATTTACATAAAAATGTTTCAGAACAGTTACCAATTGTTCAATGTATATGTTTACTTTATATTGATAACTCATGATGGAATAAAAAATTAAAATATTAATCAACATCAATTTTAGTTACTATACACCATCAAAAATGTTACCAACCATGTGGTTAATGGTTACTAACAGTATACAATTATATATTCCTGTAAATAATTAAATTTGTTATATTGTTTACTGTCAGTTTCTATTGTATAGCAACTGAATAAACATTGTAAAGTAACCAAATCAATATTAGACAGTAATCAAATTACATAATCTTAGTAACCAGAATATAAATCACATTTTTACATGCAATTTTGAAGGCCTAAATGATGGAATTTGACCAAAAAGCCCTGCAGTTCACCAGCAAAGCTTGTGACTTTGGATCGTTGACCCATTTCCAGGCTCCGAAAATGCCCAAATCTGATACTCCAAACTTGACAGAGATTATTAAATTGTCACTGCAACCAAATAAATATTATTCTGTAATTAACCAATTAAATAGTATACAACAACCAATATATATAATCAGATTAACAGTTGTATGAAGGTAACCAATGTAGTCAATAAGTAACCACTAATATAAAAGAAACAATTATAAAACTCAATAACATTATAGAGTAACCAAATAAACACATTAAAGTATTTAAATACATATTATACAGTAACCAAGATATGTCTATTTAGTAACCAGAATATAAACACATTTTTCATTGCATTTTACAGTAAAAAAATAACCAGTATAATTTGTTTGTTACCAACTAAAGGCATACTTTTGTAAGAATGTAACCAATTTGGCTAACAAGTAACCATTAATATAAAAAACATAAGTAGAAGTATACATTAATATGCTTCAGTAACCAATAATACAGTAACCAACTAATCACTGCAGTAACCAAGTCAACATTAGTCAGTAACCAAGTCAACATTAGACAGTATAATGTTACACAGTCAGTATACTGACTTTGTTAATCAACATCAATTTTGGTTACTGTACACCATCAAAAATGTTACCAACCATGTGGTTAATTGTTACTAACATTAAACAATTATATATTCCTGTAAACAATTAAATTTGTTGTATTGTTTACTGTCAGTCTCCATTGTCTGACAACTGAATAAACATTATAAAGTAACCAAATCAATATTAGACAGTAACCAAACTACATAATCTTAGTAACCAGAAAATAAACCAAATTTTTACATGTAGTTTTGAAGGCCTAAATGATGGAATTTGACCAAAAAACCATGCAGTTCACCAGCAAAGCTAGTGATTTTTTATAGTTGATCAATTTCCAATGAAATTAGGCTCCGAAAACGCTAAAATCCGACTCTCTAAATTTGACAACATTATACAGTAATATGCTTCAGTAACCAATATTACAGTAACCAATTAATCTCTGCAGTAATTAAGTTTGCATTAGTCAGTAACCAATTCAGTATTGGTCAGTAACCAATTAAGTAAGCATTAGTCACTAGATAATTTTACACAGTAACCAAGTGAGCAATATAATTTTACACAGTAACCAAGTCAGCATTAGTCAGTAACCATATAATGCTACACAGTATTTGTAGTAACCATTTTAAACGTGAAAAACTTAAGAAAGGTTATCAATATAGGAATTCGTAGAAAACAAATGTAACTATATGCATATGAATCACTTACATCAGTATTCAAATTTTTATCGAAGTTGCTGCGATTTTGTTACTGAACTCCAACAATCACTGTAGTTCGATTGTTTTTGGTTATTGAACTTGAAGTTGCTGTTGATTTTGTATGTTATTTTGTGATCTCAGCGTGCCGTCGCGACGAAAAGTTTCGTCTTCTCCGATCTCAGTACTGTGTCGCGCCAGAAGTTTCGTCTTCTCCGATCTCAGTGCGGTTACTGAACGGGAAGAAGTTGTTGATGCTGTATTCAGAGTTGCGTCGTGACAAAGTCATTCGTCTTCTCCGATTTGATAGGCGCGACAGATTTCTGCATCTTCTCCGTCGTTGATATGTGTTCCGATTTCAAAGTTGCATGATTTTGGGGCGGTTATTTGAAAAGATGAAATTTGATAACTGACTTGTAGGAGTTAATGACACGTGATTTTAGCACGTATATTGTGTATGTTTTATTTCTGTAATTATATTTTGTATGTTTTATTTTTGTAATTACTTTCTAATTGTTGTATATTAGTGTAAAGGACCCAAATAATATTTTTTTTAAACAATATAATAAGGTCTCGGCCAATTTAATAAATGGGTGCTCCATTTAAAACAATATAATAAGGTCTCGGCCAATTTAATACAGAAGAGAAAAGTGTAATCATACTCACAAACGTATGCTTTAAATAATTAGAAAATAAAAAAAGATGTGATGGGTAGAAGTTATAAAATTTTATTTATTAAATATTTTTATTATTATTAATATTTATTTACATAATTAATAATTAAAAAATTAACGTACATATTTATAATATATATTATTTTTTAATAAAAAAATACTCCATAATTGTTTGGTTAGTAATTAAGAAGGTCGGCTGAGGGTTGAGCTGTCGTTGTTATGCCTCTCCTTTCCTTTCAGTACTCTGTTTGCTTTTAAGCTTTACTCTCTTTTCTACGTTTTTGAACCTCACCCGATTGTAAGCGAACAACACCTATCTATTTAAATGAACCGAGTCGAATGAATATTAATTTATTTAAATTTAAATTATAAAATTTATTGAGTATAAAATAAGGTTTAATTAAAATTTATTTAGTTATCGAGTCGAGCACGATCTCGAACAGTTTGACCTTTTCAAACGAATATGATCCGAATATCAATAGAAAATTATAATTTGAGAAGGTTAAAATAATTTATCAAATTCTAAAATTTACTTATATTTTACTTATTTATGTTTTGAATCGAGCTCGAATCAAACTTTTAATCGAGCGAGTACGAATCGAGCCCGAACTATTTACTCATTTTACAGTCTTACCTATCTATTTCCACAAAAATTAAGTCTTATTTTACTCTTTTTTTTTAACCCATCAAAATTTATATATAACGTATTTTGATGATGAGGTTTTTTAAGATTAAAAGATACTATTGATAAAGTATCGTAAAAAATTAATTAAATTTTATAGAGTCGTGTTATATATACATAATAATATGTCTACCCTATATACAATATAGTAAAAAGGGATAAGAAAGTAAATATTACTAATTTCGTGACATTTACCGTACTTGCATTATTTCCAAATGTGCGCCAACATTTTCTTACTAAGAAACAAAAATTAATCCATTTCATGTGTTAAATGAAAAGAGTATAGTAATTATTTTCTTGGAAAGAATAATGTGTATTATATATTATTATGATGGATTGATGATAGGGTAGTTCTAGTTCATAAAGGTGGTTGGCGTCGGCGAATTGTAGGAAACTTCCACGAGTGGGACCCCTTTAAGAGAAAAATAAAATTAGTGACTTTCACGCTTAATTTAGGATTAAGAATAAAATTAATACAAGTATATATACTACTAGTGTAGCTAAGCTATCAGAATTAATTTCTATTAATTCTGTTTGGTTAATTTTGTTTTACAGCCGGTGGTAATGTTGTGTTGGGTGCAATTTTTAGTAAGGACCGGTGCGTTGGGTAACAACTTTGAAAAAATATAAATAAAAAAATAAATAACATAATTAATAATTATTACTAAAAGAATATTTTTTTTTACTATATTCAATTGAAATTTAACATTCTTACTTTTAACAATAAAGAATTTCAAGATCTCATGCACTCAAGTCAACTCTTATGAATAATTTTTTATCATTGAATCAAGAAGAACTTGATTATTAAAAAAATATTACACTTGTCACAACTATATTAGTTATTAGAATAGTTTAATTTAAAATGCGCACAAGTTACCCACCCATTTTAAGAAGTTACCAACCCATCCCATATTCTTAGGTAGCCACTATACGGGCCAACTTTTGGATGTTATAATCATTGAAGTTTATGCACCACGAGTATATGTCAATATTCAATTATTCTAGCCACTTTTTATGAATAAACTTAGAACATTGTTATATATATATAAAATTTAATTATTTTAAATTTAAGTTAATGACTTGTATGGTTTAATTTATTCTTTTTAGTACTTTTTGACCTTAAATACGTTTACTAGAATCTCTATCTCAGGTCTACATTTATTTGTACTAATTTATTATCACTACAAACTATTTTATCTAATGACCAGTCGAGTCGAGTTGTAATCATTTTTGAGGTCATTTGATAACTCAAAATGGAGACGGTACAATATAATGTTTTAACTTAAAGTTATAATTTCAAAATTACTTTTTAAAGAGAATTTTCTTCCATCAAGATAAGATACTCTCGGATAGCAGTTACATCTATTATACTACGTTATTTAGCCGATCAAATAACGTACGCCCTCCGTCCCAGGATAAAATTCCTTATTACTATTTTGGGTAGTCCCATGTTAAATATCCACTTTCCTTTAATAACCAAACTTTTACATAATTTTTCCTATTATATCCTTAGCATTAAATATCTCATACTTTTTGTGACACCCCCAAAATTAGATATACATCACCCATCTTGGGTCGTCAGATACATAATACAGAATACAAGTACAACTTAATAATATAACTGTCGTGTACAATACGACAAAATATAAACTGTGAGTTTGAATACAAATATTATCTTCTAGAGAGTATTCATACTCAAAAGGAGTCCTCATTACATTTATTAACACACCATTACATAGAATAGTGAGGACTACTAATTAATACTATCATTCGGACCATCACTCCGTTCCCCGATTTGCCCCAGCTACGTTCTCATTTCCTGAAGAGAAAATGAGAAGCTTACCCGTGATGACCTCATTCGGGTTCCTTGCTTTCTGGGAGGTCACAACAAACGCTCTCCCTTGCACAACCGGTTTTGACTTTTCTGGGACGGCCTTTGGTGCCTCCATCCTAGCTGAATTTGTCTTCGGTAAACGACAAAATCGGGCTAAATGACATTCTCTTCCATAATTATAACATGCTTTGGACGGCATCGCGCAGTTTGGACTGATGTGCCCCTCCCCTCCGCATTTGAAACATATGATAGGTGGTCGTTCTCCTTCCTTAACGACAGGTGCTGGTGCTGATGTCTTTCCATCATTGTTGAATCTCCTCTTCTTGAAATGCCCATTCTTATTGTTTTGGCCCTGATTACCACCGAAGTGGTTACCATTTCTGGCATGTTGATTCCCTCCACGCTTGTTGTCACCGCTTCGATGACCGCTCTCACTGGTATTATCATTTTGCCGGCTGCTCTCTTTTGGTTGCGTTGTCTCGTTATCGCGCTCCACCAACTGAGCCCTATTTACAACATCTGAATACAAACACAGTTTATGAGAAACAAGATGTTGACGTATCTCCGGTTTCAAACCTCTTAAAAACATCCGCGTCATTCTTTCTTCATTATCCACCAGGTGGGACGCAAACCGGGATAACTCCGTAAATTTTATCTCGTACTGCGACACGGTCATATTATTCTGCTCCAATTTGATGAACTCCACCTCCTTCATGTGACGAATACTCTCGGGAAAGTATTTGTCGTTAAACAGCTCTTGGAACTTCTCCCAGGATATCTTCAGTGCGGCAGGTTGAGTACGCTTTATTGATTCCCACCAGTAATCTGCCTCTCCTCACAACATAAAGGCGGGAAAGGGAACCTTTTGCTCCTCGGAGCAACCCAAGACATCAAATATCTTGGTGATCTGCTTTATCCATGTTTCAGCTACAAGCGGTTTGGGTTCTCCCTTAAACTCCGGTGGTCCCAGCTCCTTAAACTGTTTAGCTGTGACCGCCAGAGAGTTTCCAGTATTTCCACCTACGTTGTGGACAGGAGCCGCTTTCACCTGTTGTTGCATGAATTGCATAAAGCCTCTGAACATTTGATCATTCATCATTTGGTCAGTGTTGTTGTTTGCATGAGGATTGTCACCTTCCTGATGCACATTATCCTGATTATTGATATGTGGTGAATCAACAGTCGCCTGTGCTCCATTGCTATTCTCAACATTCTCAGATGTCATTTTCAGATACTGCCACAAAATAAAAATTAATTGATATGTCATATTTTATCCTTATATTATGACCGACCAATTAAATATCATGCAAATAAACTTAGGTAGGTCATACTAGCGAAGGAATTCTCCGTCTCTCCCCTCCTAGTTCTATTCTCACATCTTAGCCAGGGATCATATCCCTAAGCTCTGATACCAACTGTGACACCCCCAAAATTAGGTATACATCACCCATCTTGGGTCGTCAGATACATAGTACAGAATATAAATACAACTTAATAATACAACTGTCGTGTACAATACGACAAAATATAAACTGTGAGTTTGAATACAAATATTATCTTCTAGAGAGTATTCATACTCAAAAGGAGTCCTCATTACATTTATTAACACACCATTACATAGAATAGTGAGGACTACTAACTAATACTATCATTCGGACCATCACTCCGTTCCCCGATTTGCCCCAGCTACGTTCTCATTTCCTGAAGAGAACAGTGAAAGAAATGGTGAGCTCAACTAGCCCAGTAAGAAATATTATGACTAAGATAATGCAGAATAAATTATCATTAGCCTTCAACAATGTTAAACTGATAAAATATAATAGACATCAAGTTTAACTGCAGCGCATCAAGCAATCCATTAAAAGAGTCAAGTAGAAAATAAACTCTACTATATTTTATGATTTAAAAGATTTTTCAACACTGTGATCGCTGGGACTCAGCTTAATAAAATAATCCACATCATCGAATCACCCATGCACTACGGCCAAGGATATTCGTATATTCATTAATGGTCATGATCATGCCAACAACTGTCCATCAATGCACTACGGCCAATGAGGACTTTTACCACATCATTTGTAGCATTACGGTCATGATTATACCGAATAATCCCTGGTCATAATCATACCAAGTCCATCTATACACTACAGGCCACAGATGACTTTCAACATTTTATAAACATGAGGATGATGACAATGATATAAGAATTCAATAAAACAAGTTCAAGAATTAATTTATCCAAGAATTAACAACGTCCAAATTGTCAAAATGATACTGCATTGTGGAGTAAAATTCAAGAATACTTAGAAGAATATTTTCATGAAAAGATACTGGATGAACCGCAATTATCAAGGATATTCCACAAATTTCATAGAGTGTAGAAGTCAAAACTTAACCAACTGAGTACAATAAAGAATGAAATAACAAAAGAAATCACCATGCATGCGATAGACCGCACAGACAGGTTATTCCAACAGAATAATAAATAATGGAACCAGGTCCGGCGTAAACGCACAGACAGGATATTCCGACAGAATAATAAAGAACAGTATAATAAATAATGGAACCAGGTCCGGTGTAAAACACACAGACAGGATATTCCGACAGAATAATAATAAAGACGGAACCAGGTCCGGTGTAAAACACACAGACAGGATATTCCAACAGAATAATAGAAGAATATCACCAAGTATAGGGTAGACCACGTATACTGTTTATTCCAACAGAATAATAAAGAATGGAATAACAGAAGTTCTCTTCATGAATATAAAAGAAATAATATTCCCTACCTTAAAAGAACTGGATATTGAAAAAGTGAAGTAGCAGAACACTTTTATTCTCTCTCTCTATACTTTCTCTCTCTATAGCTTGAATGAATTCGTGAAAAATAATGAAGCCCTAGGCCTCTATTTATAGAAAAACTGAGGGTGGCTCTTGGTCTAAACGAAGGGTCAAATGACTCTTGGTCTTAACGAATGGTCAAATGACTCTTGGTAATATTGAAGGGACAACTACTATTGATGAAAGTAATTACTATTGACCAAGGTAAATACTATTGACGAAGGTAATTACTATTGACCAAGGTAAATACTATTGACCAAGGTAAATATTATTGACGAAGGTAATTACTATTGACCAAGGTAAATACTATTGACCAAGGTAAATACTATTGACGACGGTAATTACTATTGACGAAGAGACTCTTAGATGATGACATATGGGCCCCCCATAAAAAAATAACTAAACTTACCACAACATCTCAATTATTGATTTAATAATATAACATATTATACAGATCATACTATGACAATAATTTAAGAGATATGATGCATCAATTACTGTAACAATAATTGAGTATAGCTGAGTGATTTCTCACGTAAGCATCAATAATCAATACCGTGTGCTACTATGCAACCACGCATATTACTGTACTTTTACTACCGGGTAGTTCAACAGTTTTAACGGTTTTAACGGTAACACCTCAGCCGTTATTTTTAATAAAATATTTTTGTCGTTTTCTAACTACGACAATACTTCTGTTGTGGGGTCCACCAATGATTGTGCCGTCGTACGAATATTTTTCGACAAAAAGAATATTTCCCGACCAAACGAATATTTTAAAACAACTTGCTTACTTTGTAAAATTTATAAATATTACCCACAACTATAACATTATATCAAATTAACTCCATAATATTCAAAAATGATATTTATAGAAAATTCATCTTTATTTATAAAAGTTGGGGTCTTACAACCTCCCCTTCTTATGAAATTTCGCCCTCGAAATTAGGGTACATACCTGGTATGTCAAAGAGGTAAGGATACCTTGATTTCATTTCAGATTCTAACTCCCAGGTCATTTCCTCAACATCGTGGTTTCTCCACAAAACTTTGACTTGAGGTATAACCTTGGAGCGTAGAATATGTTCCTTCTTATCCAAGATTTGAACAGGAACTTCTTCATACGTCAAATCCTCCGCTATTTCGTCCGGTTCTAACTCAATAATGTGGTTCAGATCTTCCACATATTTGCGTAACATGGATATGTGAAAAACGTTATGAACACGAGACATACATGGCGGTAAAGCGAGTCTATAAGCCACAGTTCCTACTCGATCGAGGATTAAAAATGGACCGATGAATCGAGGATTGAGCTTTCCTCTCTTTCTAAATCTCGTAACTCCTTTCCATGGAGCAACACGTAACAACACATGATCTCCTATATCAAATTCCACGTCCTTTCGATGAAGATCAGCATAACTCTTTTGTCGATCTTGTGAGGTTTTTATACGTTGTCGGATCGTTTGAATCTTTTCTGTAGTCATACGTACCAACTCCGGTCCCAACAACGTTGCTTCACCCACCTCATCCCAGCATACTGGAGAACGACATTTTCTTCCATACAATGCTTCGAATGGAGCCATGCCAATACTTGCTTGATAACTGTTGTTGTAGGAAAACTCCACCAATGGTAAGAACTTGTCCCAACTTCCCCTGAAGTCAAAGACACAGAGTCTTAATAGATCTTCAAGAGTTTAAATAGTCCTATCTGATTGTCCGTCCGTCTGAGAATGATATGCTGAACTAAATCGTAAATCCGTGCCCATAGCTTTTTGTAAACTAACCCAAAATCGTGAAGTGAATCTTGGGTCTCGGTCAGAAACTATGGATACTGGCATACCATGCAGTCTTACAATCTCGTTTATGTACATACGAGCAAGACGTTCAAGTGTATAAGTTTCTCGTATCGGTAAGAAATGAGCAGACTTGGTCAATCTATCAACAATGACCCAAATCGCATCTATACCTTGAGAAACCTTAGGAAGACCGGTAACGAAATCCATGGTAATGTGCTCCCACTTCCATTCTGGAATTTCAAGTGGTTGCAATGGACCTTTTGGTACTTGATGCTCCGCTTTGACTCGTTGACAAGTTAGACACCTTGAGATAAACAACGCTATCTCTCTCTTCATATTGCTCCACTAAAATGTATGACGAAGATCATGATACATTTTGGTACTTCCAAGATGGATTGCAAACGGTGTGTTGTGCGCCTCCATCATGATTTCATACTTTAAATCAGGGTTGTTAGGAACACAAAGTCTGGAGTTGACTCGAAGTATTCCTTCTTCATCGATTCTTGCTTCCGGCATAGCACCTTCTTGCACTTTCTTCCTCATACGCATCAGCTCGAGGTCTGTAGCTTGAGCAGCTTTAACCTTATCAATTAAAGTTGGTTCTACTCGTATATTCGACATCATCACATGGGTCCCTGGAGTCTTTAACTCTATCTCCATCCTTTGCAAGTCACACAAAATGGGCCTTTGCGTTGTTAATATTGCACTTGTACCCGCATATGATCTTCTACTCAATGCGTCAGCTACCACGTTCGCTTTTCCAGGATGGTATTGAATGGTATGATCATAATCTTTCAACAGTTCAAGCCAACGTCGTTGTCGCATGTTGAGTTCCTTTTGAGTGAAGAAATATTTGAGGCTTTTATGATCCGTAAAGATCTCCACCTTCTCCCCATACAAGTAATGCCTCCAAATTTTAAGTGCAAAGACAATAGCTGCCAACTATAGATCATGAGTAGGATAATTCCTCTCATATTCCTTGAGTTGTCTTGATGCATAGGCTATGACTTTTCTATGTTGCATGAGAACGCATCCCAACCCTTTGCTCGAAGCATCACTGTAGATGACAAATCCCTCCGAGCCAGATGGTATTGTTAGAACAGGTGCTGAAATGAGTCTCCTCTTGAGTTCTTGAAAACTCTGCTCACATTCTTCGCTCCAACCGAACTTTGTATTTTTTTGAGTCAGTTGAGTTAATGGAGTAGCAATTCGAGAAAATCCTTCCACGAATCTCCGATAATAACCAGCTAGACCGAGAAAGCTACGTACTTCGGTTACTGATTTAGGTTGCTCCCAGCTTTGAATTGCTTCAATCTTTGCCGGGTCAACAGATATTCCACGACTTGATACTACGTGCCCAAGGAATGCTACCTCTTCCAGCCAGAACTCGTATTTCTTCAACTTGGCATAAAGTTTGTATTCACGAAACTTTTGGAGTACCAACCTCAAGTGTTGCTCATGATCTTCACGACTTTTGGAATAAACAAGGATGTCATCGATAAAGACGACCACAAAGTGATCTAAATATTCCTTGAATACACTGTTCATCATATCCATGAAGGCAGCAGGAGCATTAGTCAATCCAAAAGACATAACTAAGAATTCATAATGCACATACCGAGTTCTGAAGGCAGTCTTTGGAATATCCTCAGTTCTAACCTTCAGCTGATGATATCCAGAACGAAGATCGATCTTTGAAAAGAATTGTGCTCCTTGCAACTGGTCAAACAGGTCATCAATACGTGGAAATGGGTACCTATTTTTGATGGTGACATGATTCAACTCCCGATAATCAATACAAAGTCGCATACTCCCATCTTTCTTCTTCACGAACAGAACAGGAGCACCCCAAGGAGAAGTACTAGGATGAATAAAACCAATGTCTAACAATTCCTGCATTTGGATCTTTAACTCCTGAAGTTCAATAGGAGCCATTCGATATGGGGCTTTGGAAATGGATTTTGTACCGGGTTCAGGGTCGATACAAAATTCAATTTCACGCTCTGGGGGTAAGCCAGGAAGTTCTTCGGGAAATACGTCAGGAAATTTATTAACAACAGAAATATCATTCAAAGCTGACGTATTTTTGTTTAGATCTGTGACATGAGCTAAGAAAGCTTGACATCCGTTTTTTAATAAACGAATAGCTTTATGACTTGAGATGACAGCGATTAATTTTAATGGTTTGGTTGCATAAATTCGCATAATAGGTCGATTAGGAATATGAAAGCTAACAACCTTACGAAAACAATCAATTTTTGCATGATGAGTAGTTAACCAATCAATCCCTAGAATCACGTCAAATGCAAGTATTTTTAATGAAATCAGATCGACAGGTAATGTGTGGGTACCAACTTGAACCAAACAAGACTTATAAACCGTGGATGTAATGAAGGTTTCTCCCAATGGAGTTTCAACTGCTAAGTCAAAGTCTAATTTCTCCGGAATCAAATTTAATCGATGAGCGCAAGTAGGAGAAATAAAAGAATGGGTAGAACCGGTATCAAATAAAGTATAGACTTCGTTAGAGTTTATGATAAGCTTACCCGTGATGACCTCATTCGGGTTCCTTGCTTTCTGGGAGGTCACAACAAACGCTCTCCCTTGCACAACCGGTTTTGACTTTTCTGGGACGGCCTTTGGTGCCTCCATCCTAGCTGAATTTGTCTTCGGTAAACGACAAAATCGGGCTAAATGACATTCTCTTCCATAATTATAACATGCTTTGGACGGCATCGCGCAGTTTGGACTGATGTGCCCCTCCCCTCCGCATTTGAAACATATGATAGGTGGTCGTTCTCCTTCCTTAACGACAGGTGCTGGTGCTGATGTCTTTCCATCATTGTTGAATCTCCTCTTCTTGAAATGCCCATTCTTATTGTTTTGGCCCTGATTACCACCGAAGTGGTTACCATTTCTGGCATGTTGATTCCCTCCACGCTTGTTGTCACCGCTTCGATGACCGCTCTCACTGGTATTATCATTTTGCCGGCTGCTCTCTTTTGGTTGCGTTGTCTCGTTATCGCGCTCCACCAACTGAGCCCTATTTACAACATCTGAATACAAACACAGTTTATGAGAAACAAGATGTTGACGTATCTCCGGTTTCAAACCTCTTAAAAACATCCGCGTCATTCTTTCTTCATTATCCACCAGGTGGGACGCAAACCGGGATAACTCCGTAAATTTTATCTCGTACTGCGACACGGTCATATTATTCTGCTCCAATTTGATGAACTCCACCTCCTTCATGTGACGAATACTCTCGGGAAAGTATTTGTCGTTAAACAGCTCTTGGAACTTCTCCCAGGATATCTTCAGTGCGGCAGGTTGAGTACGCTTTATTGATTCCCACCAGTAATCTGCCTCTCCTCGCAACATAAAGGCGGGAAAGGGAACCTTTTGCTCCTCGGAGCAACCCAAGACATCAAATATCTTGGTGATCTGCTTTATCCATGTTTCAGCTACAAGCGGTTTGGGTTCTCCCTTAAACTCCGGTGGTCCCAGCTCCTTAAACTGTTTAGCTGTGACCGCCAGAGAGTTTCCAGTATTTCCACCTACGTTGTGGACAGGAGCCGCTTTCACCTGTTGTTGCATGAATTGCATAAAGCCTCTGAACATTTGATCATTCATCATTTGGTCAGTGTTGTTGTTTGCATGAGGATTGTCACCTTCCTGATGCACATTATCCTGATTATTGATATGTGGTGAATCAACAGTCGCCTGTGCTCCATTGCTATTCTCAACATTCTCAGATGTCATTTTCAGATACTGCCACAAAATAAAAATTAATTGATATGTCATATTTTATCCTTATATTATGACCGACCAATTAAATACCATGCAAATAAACTTAGGTAGGTCATACTAGCGAAGGAATTCTCCGTCTCTCCCCTCCTAGTTCTATTCTCACATCTTAGCCAGGGATCATATCCCTAAGCTCTGATACCAACTGTGACACCCCCAAAATTAGGTATACATCACCCATCTTGGGTCGTCAGATACATAGTACAGAATACAAATACAACTTAATAATACAACTGTCGTGTACAATACGACAAAATATAAACTGTGAGTTTGAATACAAATATTATCTTCTAGAGAGTATTCATACTCAAAAGGAGTCCTCATTACATTTATTAACACACCATTATATAGAATAGTGAGGACTACTAACTAATACTATCATTCGGACCATCACTCCGTTCCCCGATTTGCCCCAACTACGTTCTCATTTCCTGAAGAGAACAGTGAAAGAAATGGTGAGCTCAACTAGCCCAGTAAGAAATATTATGACTAAGATAATGCAGAATAAATTATCATTAGCCTTCAACAATGTTAAACTGATAAAATATAATAGACATCAAGTTTAACTGCAGCGCATCAAGCAATCCATTAAAAGAGTCAAGTAGAAAATAAACTCTACTATATTTTATGATTTAAAAGATTTTTCAACACTGTGATCGCTGGGACTCAGCTTAATAAAATAATCCACATCATCGAATCACCCATGCACTACGGCCAAGGATATTCGTATATTCATTAATGGTCATGATCATGCCAACAACTGTCCATCAATGCACTACGGCCAATGAGGACTTTTACCACATCATTTGTAGCATTACGGTCATGATTATACCGAATAATCCCTGGTCATAATCATACCAAGTCCATCTATACACTACATTTGAAATGATATTTTGATGAGTTTTCTTGATTGTGTCCAAAAATGGTGATTTTTGGATGTATAGATTGAGAGTTATGAATTTTATGAGAAAAGACTATTTTAAAAGTAACAGCTTATAATTCCTTGTGGTTAACTCCAAAATTGATGAAATTTTATTGGGAGTACATGTATATGATAGAAGTATACTCTGTAAATTTCAGAATTTTTAGACAAAAGTATAATTTTTGATAAATGTCTAAATATTCGGCTATTTTGGCCATATAAAAAATAGTAAATGACTTTTAAAAATTCTGAGAAAAATATATGTTCACTATGGGACTATATTATGCTAAATCTCAGAAAAAAAAAATATTTTTAGAATTGATTTGGTATTTTTCATGAAAACGGTCTAGTTATGAGTAAATGAATTAAATATGTTTTGTGAAGAAAAAAAAATTAAAAAATAGGATTTTATGGCTTGAGAATCCTATATGAGGTATATGGAGATTTTTGATGAGGATTTTGGTTATTGATGATGAAATCGTAAGAGTTGGCATTTTATGATGATTAAATGTATTAATTAGTAAAGTGTAAACAATTTAAATAAATTGTTTATAAGCTTAAGAAATATTATTCTTTCAATATCATTATACCGAAATATTGGTATGTATATTATTGTGAAATTTCTACCTTTTGTGTCGAGTTTACTATTCATGAGTTACTATTCATGAGTTACTATTCACAAGTTACTATTCATGAGTTACTATTCACGAGTTACTATTCACGACAACATTGGTTTCTTTTTCTGACCAAATTATAGTTGGTTTATGAATATTACTCTTGAGATTAAATCTATATGTTGATTATATTGATTTTATTATCATATATAACATTTTTATAACCCTAATG
Organism: Panax notoginseng; assembly: GCA_016801055.1. NCBI lineage: Eukaryota > Viridiplantae > Streptophyta > Magnoliopsida > Apiales > Araliaceae > Panax > Panax notoginseng. The sequence goes on from CM029020.1 coordinate 5,619,334, forward strand.
ATGATATTTCTCTTTGACTTGAGTGTAAAGATGGGTAGATTTCTGGTATGATCATGACTATGGGTTCTCTTTGGCCAGTAGTGCAAAGTTGAATTGTTGACTGGTATGATCATGACCATTGAATTTATAAGTGAATATCTTTAGCTTAAGTGCAAAGGTGAATTGATCAACATGGTTATAATTATTGTTTATATAAATTCTGAAATGATTATATATTTCTTTGAGATATTAATATATTTGGCCTGTAGTGCAAATATGAACTGTTGATGAATATATTTGGCCGTAGTGCAAATATGAATTGTTGAGAAATATCTTTGGCCTGTAGTGCAAAGATGAATTGTTGATGAATATCTTTGGCCCGTAGTGCAAAGATGACATGTTGTTGAATATCTTTGGCCAGTAGTGCAAAGATGAACATATGTTGAGATGAACATGACCAACTGGTGATACAAATGAATATCTTTGGCCGTAGTGCAAAGATGAAGTTATTAGTATGATTATGAACAGGAACTGTGATTTGGTATAACCATGATCTTTGATGTTTCAGGTAAAGACAGGTGATGAAAATATTCTTCGTCCTGGGTGCGAAAAAAAATTTAGAGTCACAATTATGATTATGAGTTATTCATATGATTGTGGAAAGGAACTATTGAGTGATGTTACATGGATAAAACATTGTTGGTGGATTTTTAACATGGAAGAGATAATGGACTTTATGGTCTATTTGACTCTTCTAATGGATTGCATGTTCCGCTGCAACTATGGTTGAAATTTTAATCATTTACCATATGTTCTAAATCTCTGATTTATTATTGATGAAGGCTATTGATAATTTAATTATCTTTAGTCATGATATTCTTTACTGAGCTAGTTGTGCTCACCCTTTTGCTTCACATTTCCTTTCAGGTAATAAGAGTGTAGCTGGGTCGAGCGGGGGTAACAAGGGAATAGAACGGTGGTCATCATTTAGTAGTTATATTTGGTAAAGAAAATAGGGTGAGGCGAACCTAACGTTGGAAGGGTGTTTTGCCACTGTCATACAAGATGTCTAATAACATACAACCTCGTGTCATCATAAGACAGGGTTGTGCTCATCCACTTGCTGAGTATATCTATGGGCACTACCTATATAATCTTGGTATTTGTTTGAAGTATAATTCTCAATTAGAGACAGTGGAGATAATGATAAGTCAAGAGAAGACTCACCATTGGGAAGAATATGATAGTAATCTTCTCGTTTTTCTTTGGGGTCTATTGGGTCAACCAAGGATAATTCTGTGGCCATATGATATCTATCATAACCTAGACGCGTGGCCTTCCATGTACGAAAGTTTCCTTGAGCACTTCCCAAATATTCTAATTTCTAAAACAGTTTTTGACTATACCTTTATGTAAGGTGTCATTGTGAGGTGATGTCCACGGTTGGAACATGAGTCACATTTGGTATATATTTGTATCCAAACTCACAGCATATGTGTTGTTGTATTTTACACGATAATTGTTGTAATAAAGTTGTAGTTATTTTCTGAACCATGTATTTGGCGACTCAGAATGGGTTGGATGGAATGGACCTATTTTGGGGTTGTCACACTACGGCCAATGAGGACTTTTACCACATCATTTGTAACATTACGGTCATGATTATACCGAATAATCCCTGGTCATAATCATACCAAGTCCATCTATGCACTACAGGTCACAGATGACTTTCAACATTTTATAAACATGAGGATGATGACAATGATATAAGAATTTAATAAAACAAGTTCAAGAATTAATTTATCCAAGAATTAACAGCGTCCAAATTGTCAACATGATACTGCATTGTGGAGTAAAATTCAAGAATACTTAGAAGAATATTTTCATGAAAAGATACTGGATGAACCGCAATTATCAAGGATATTCCACAAATTTCATGGAGTGTAGAAGTCAAAACTTAACCAACTGAGTACAATAAAGAATAGAATAACAAAAGAAATCACCATGCATGCGATAGACCGCACAGACAGGTTATTCCAACAGAATAATAAATAATGGAACCAGGTCCGGCGTAAACGCACAGACATGATATTCCGACAGAATAATAAATAATAGAACCAGGTCCGGCGTAAACGCACAGACAGGATATTCCGACAGAATAATAAAAAACAGTATAATAAATAATGGAACCAGGTCCGGTGTAAAACACACAGACAGGATATTCCGATAGAATAATAATAAAGACGGAACCAGGTCCGGTGTAAAACACACAGACAGGATATTCCAACAGAATAATAGAAGAATATCACCAAGTATAGGGTAGACCACGTATACTGGTTATTCCAACAGAATAATAAAGAATGGAATAACAGAAGTTCTCTTCATGAATATAAAAGAAATAATATTCCCTACCTTAAAAGAACTGGATATTGGAAAAGTGAAGTAGCAGAATACTTTTATTCTCTCTCTCTATACTTTCTCTCTCTATAGCTTGAATGAATTCGTGAAAAATAATGAAGCCCTAGGCCTCTATTTATAGAAAAACTGAGGGTGGCTCTTGGTCTAAACGAAGGGTCAAATGACTCTTGGTCTTAACGAAGGGTCAAATGACTCTTGGTAATATTGAAGGGACAACTACTATTGATGAAAGTAATTACTATTGACCAAGGTAAATACTATTGACGAAGGTAATTACTATTGACCAAGGTAAATACTATTGACCAAGGTAAATATTATTGACGAAGGTAATTACTATTGACCAAGATAAATACTATTGACCAAGGTAAATACTATTGACGAAGGTAATTTACTATTGACCAAGATAAATACTATTGACCAAGGTAAATACTATTGACGACGGTAATTACTATTGACGAAGAGACTCTTAGATGATGACATATGGGCCCCCCATAAAAAAATAACCAAACTTACCACAACATCTCAATTATTGATTTAATAATATAACATATTATACAGATGATACTATGACAATAATTTAAGAGATATGATGCATCAATTACTGTAACAATAATTGAGTATAGCTGAGTGACTTCTCACGTAAGCATCAATAATCAATACCGTGTGCTACTATGCAACCACGCGTATTACTGTACTTTTACTACCGGGTAGTTCAACAGTTTTAACGGTTTTAACGGTAACACCTCAGCCGTTATTTTTAATAAAATATTTTTGTCGTTTTCTAACTACGACAATACTTCTGTTGTGGGGTCCACCAATGATTGTGCCGTCGTACGAATATTTCCCGACAAAAAGAATATTTCCCGACCAAACGAATATTTTAAAACAATTTGCTTACTTTGCAAAATTTATAAATATTACCCACAACTATAATATTATATCAAATTAACTCCATAATATTCAAAAATGATATTTATAGAAAATTCATCTTTATTTATAAAAGTTGGGGTCTTACACTTTTCTTATTCTAATTCTCTCTCCATATTTAATAAGTATATTTTGAATTGAAAAGTTAGAAAGTCACTCTCTCACCTATATTGGAAATGATTAATGAAATATTATTATGAGCAATTTTGTCATTTCATTATTCTTCTTAATATGCGTGAAAAGCCCACCAAAATTTTTATTCTGGAACGGAGATAGTATTAATTATGAGATAAAATAGTTCATAATAATAATAAATTCTATCTCCCCATCATTTTGGAAGTTAATAAACATGTAGCCCAGAAAAGTTATTAACTCTATCAAAATGAGACCGTCTGAAACTGGCATGACTCAAACCCCTACCTTTTGCTATTTAAATTGGGAGTCGTAACATTAATGAAACAAACTGGTCGATTTGTTGAAGGTTTGAATCTAGAGATATTATTTGCCTATATCGATTAATGTAGCTTAGAATATTAGACTAAAATATTTAAGAATATAAAGAATTGAAGGAGCCTTAAAATGAATTGAATTTCTTTTTTTGAGTTTAAATCAATCAATATTCTAAATACAAGAGAAAGGGAGCTCAGCAATTCTAAATAAAAGAAATGTCGTCAATTGTCTTTGCTTTGTGAATTATATTTATTTATATACATAATATTTAGTACAATTATAAATACGTAGAGTACAACTCTCAAATCAAAGTTGCTAACATTTTCTATAGAAAATTACTAAACTGGAGCATATCAACATAGTAATATACATCCGGCAAGAAAGATTAATTATGTCATAATTGTTGTTATGTATTATGCACTTGAATTATAAGAAGTCTTACTTATTACATATTTATTTAAAAAATTATTATTATTATTTATTTACGTATGTTACAATCAAATAATAAACGTAAATATTTGTAATTATTCATTAATTACTGCAATTTTTTTAGTTTTGGGTAAAAATAATACGATTGAGTAATTGTTTTCATTTTCAGCAGAAAGAAATGGCAGTCACTAAAATGTGAAACATAAATAAAGTAATGAAACGCAATTAGACGTGACTACAAACTTGTCCTTGTCGGTGATGGTGATTGTGATTAGGAGGAGGATTAAGGGTGCAGGATAAAGTATGTTCTAATTTCGTGAAGTGACGCAACATGTTGGATTTGACGTCCACGTGTCAGACGCTAATTAGGAGATAGAAGCACAGTTTTGGTGCTCTACGGAAAGAGAGCCGGTGAAGAAAACCGAGCTGAGTCGATTTTGTCACCAGCCAAGCCAACACAGCTGTAACATTGTCATGTGCTCAGTTCTAATAAGCTTCAGACAGCCTACGGTAGGTTGGTCCCTGAAATAAACCCTAGAGAGAGAAGAAAGAGGATTAGTATTGTCCCTTTCGGTATGTATCCCCACAAAAAAGAATTAATTCCCACCCAGGTTTAAAGATACTAACTCCGTCCCATAATAACTGTCGTTTTAGCTTAATACACGTGAATTAAGAAAGTTATTTAGTGTTATCATTTATTAATTAAAATTGGTGTGAAATTTCATCACTACCCCTTTATAGAAAGTTAAAAACTATTAATACAAAGAAAAAATTTCTTGGAACAATGAGAGAAAGTAGGGATGATATAAGAAAATAAATAATTTATTCTCCTAAAAAATTATAAACAACAAATAAATTGAAAAAAAAATTTCCTTCTAAAACGACAGTTATTATAGAATGGAGGTAGTAATTCTCAAACTTTTAATACTCCTATTAAATAAATAAATAAATAAATAATACTCCATCTACTTATAACTAATATAATGATGATTACATATTATTTAAAATATTTTTTTTATATATTTAAAATTTGAGATGTATAAAATTATTCAATCACATAATCAAATGATTGTTTAGCCAATGTTAAATTTAAAATGAAGTGAATACCTGAAAACGTTTTTAATAATGACAGTAATTTTCGCTGTAATCGTCACCAGAATTCGTAGTGCAGTGTTATTTATCAATAATAAAAAATTCCACGTCCATTCATAAGCAAGCATGTCCGTCACATAAACAAAATTAGTATTTCTTTTGGAAGTTTGCTTAGATGATAAACCTGGAGTGCGGTGGTATTATTTACACCTGAAGAAGCTGGATCTAAAATTACATATATATATATGGATGAGAGATTGAGATGTCATGTAATACGTCCAAAAACGAGTCCCACCATTTACACAACAAACATATAATAAGCTCCCTTCCTTGCTTGTATTTTTTACATTACAACACACCTATCCTTCGATGGTTTTGAATCTGGCTTGGACGGCAAGCTCCTCCTTGATACCTGCACAGTCCCATTAATTTCTCAGAATACTACTTTCATTCCAACCACAAGGGAACAAGGACACAACTTCATCGTATCATGCTAACAAGCTTTTCAAACCAAATACTAGTAATCAAATTCGACCAGGCTAAAACAACATTTAAGGGGTATTGGTGAAACACTCAAAGAACCATACTAGCAGACTGGTGGTTCCAGCCTTCCAGGTATCCAGAATGGGATTTGGCCAACATAAGGCGGCCAGTGCAGTGAAGATCTTTATACAAAAGATCCGCCAATGCAAACCAAAAAGGAATGTTAACAGGATAGTGGGATGTTATAACAGGTAATCAACGATAATAGCAAAATATGGATACAGACCAAATGATAATAGCAAAGTATGGATATAATAATCAACTTCGTAATTGCAGGATAGCTTTTGCTATTGCACAATTAAATTAGCCTCTGTAATGTTTTAATGCGTGTTTAGGTAGATATATAATGTCCAATATTAATATGATTCTGAATATCAGCTCAATAACACCATGTTAAAATGAACAAAATGAATAGAAAGTTGAAAACCTACCTGGGGGCCTGTAACCAGTCTTGAACCACCGCCGCCAACAGTTGGTTGCTGTGAATTACGTTGCGGCTGTTGCTCAAATTCCTGTTGTTGAAGTGCTATTGCCAATTGCAGATCAGAACTGTCACAACAGATCCCACTCAGTAAGACCAAGAAAGGTAGAGTTTCCCCTAACATATATATTAACCGCACTAAGACTACCACAAGATAATATTAGAAAGTCCAGGTAGAAACCAATTTGACCCACAAACAACAATATGGAACTGAACAAAACAGATTAAAAAAGGCATGCGTCATAGATGCAAGGGAAAGGTAGGATAATTACTTGAAACTGGAATGTTCCTGTGCTGGATTGTCAATACTGGCAAGATAATCCTGAAAAATATTAGTTGGAATAAGTCTTTTTGCACAAAAGCCATTACTGAAAAATGAAAAACAAAGTTAAAACAAGGGAAGAGGAACGTACCGCAGTAGTGGCCATGGCATTTTGTTCATCCCACGTGTTGTTTGCATGATTTTCTTCTACTTTGAATTCCTTAAAAACCCCAGTCATAAACACTGTATTCCCATTGACCTGAAAACCATGAATAATCAATCTTAGTATACAGACCTGAAGAACGATATACTTTTACAAGGAAAGGATTATCTCCCATGTTTGGACAACTTTTTCCCCGAGGGAAAGCTGAGTAAAAGAATACAACATTCATATATGAAGCTCAGCCTAGCTAGAAGTTGAATTAGATATTTGTACAAGACAAGTTCTTAAAACAAATTGATCGTACGGGCACATTTGACTTCTCACTACCTACAATTCCGGTTTCTTTAATTATCTGATGTTAATATTTGTTTTAATTCAGTTGTATGCCAGTAATCCATGTGCCATGTGTATGACCAAATTCTCAAATATTCACATCAGATGGAAAAACTATAGCACGGACCCTAACACCTTGAGATGGCATCTCTTGTAGGGAAACATGTCAAACAAACCAAATATCCGCATGCTGTGACACTACTTCAGTATTTCTTCAGAGTCCTCTAGCAACCCCACTTACCCCACCTCACATGGATATATCTGAATTGTGCTATGCCTATCCCATTCATCACCCTCTTAGTTGTCTCTATGGCACACCTACAAGCAGCGTAAGCCCCAGGAAAGTGTGGTAAGATTATCCACAATGATATGGTCCAACCAGACATCCTTCATGAGACCATATGCATCCGTGTCGAAGGCTAGCATTCACCTTGACAACTAAGCCTTCTAGAAGCCTTTCCAATGTGTAACACTGTAACTAGCAGCTACTCCGATCCTCACAGACCACAATATTAAAACATGTCATTTCATGCATAGATGTGAAACATCAACTTCACATGGACACATTGTTTGAGTATTATTTCACATTTGGAACAGTAACTTGCCAAGTTAGATGACTTGTGAGTAAGCAGATTTCCTTGGAACTCTCAATCCCTCTATGCCTTATGCTTTAGCCTGTAACCATAATTTTTGGAGCTCTCTCTCTCTCTCACTTTTGCCCTCGACAAAAACCCTCCAAATTCCACTTGCACTTATGCCGTGTCTCTCTTACCAGAACCCTACTGTCTACTCTTAGTATCCTTGACTCATAAATCTACAAATAGAGTTTTGATTATGCAAGGGGCATTAGCCATCAACAATCTTAAATGAAGGAAATTATGGGGACTCTTACCTCATTCAGTTTTTCCCATACCAAATCAGGCTGATTTATGTAACCTTGATCCGTTGCCAAAAGATACAGTTCACCATCAAACTGCAAATAAGCTTTGCATTAGGTAGACTGAAGATATCCAGAAAAATCATTTTTAAAGGAACTGAAGACGATAAAACTTTAATTATTTCTTAATATTTTTCCATCAACAACTAATACAGTTGGCAGCCGACATATGCAGCATGAATAATGGAAACATAACCTAAAAAATACAAAAACGAGGTACAAAAACAAGCTATATCCACATAGCTCATCTGGAAACTGACCTTAAACATGGTGTTGAAGTGATTATTACGAAAAAATACACAAAGCTCGCGTTCTTTTAGACCATCTTGCAAACAAAAAAGGCTGCAGAAAATTCAATGCCAACAAGATCAATAACTTATCTTGACCCAGCAAACAGGACATATTGGTTTTTTAAAAGATAAAATGTCAAGTGTAAAGCCAAGCAAGAAGCCAACATACCCATATACGGTTAACTGACTAGCACTGCTCTTCAGGAAATTTTTTATCAGTTCCCCTAATGAGGATTGAGACGAGAATTAACTTAGAGCTCCAAGATAAACTTGCAAAACCAGAAAACACACACAAGTAACAAAAGAGAGCGCAAATGAAATCATTCCTACTTCATTGTTACAGAGCATTGCTTACCTTGTTCTGGTGTGATGTCATTCTTATAACCCATATCACTGGAATTTCTACTGTTTTTGTCCACTTGCTCTGCAAGAACTACCTCACCTTCATATATAGGTTCTCGATCTTCACAAGCTGTAGTTCCTGACTCTAATATGCATTCCTCTCCTTCATAAATGGGCTCACTGTCATCAGCACTAGAAGTAAAGGTTTCAGGTACATCTGTAATTCGTCTGCTACCATTGGATGAATCTAAATCTGCATCTGGTGTAAACGAACTAGTTATATTTAATTTCTCAGTAGAACCCTGTTCATTTTTTCCCTCCTGTACATCAGGCCTTAATACTGATTGCTCCTGAACTTGTTCAGCTCCTTCAGAGTCATGAGTATTGCTTGCAGATGAAGATAAAGGATCTGATCCACAAGAATCAGATACTGCTGATTCGCGCAAAACCAATGCATCAATGCTATTTTTTTCAACTACATCTTTGTATACAACGCATTCTCCAGATTCTTCACAACTTGATGGACCATTGGGAATCTTTTGAACAATCTTTGAGGACAAACAAACATCTTGCCCTGGAATCGTTTCAAAGGTTATTAAATCATTATTGTAATTGGCTAAGTCATTGCTACCATCAGAAATAGATAGTTCCTGCTGACAAGATTTCTGAATTTCACCAACAACGTTCCCTTCTAATGTCTCTGTAGGAACTACAAGTTCAGACTTTTTGAGATATGCACTCTCATTTGCATTGGTGGACATAGTTTGCTTGTCATTACTGCCTGCAGATATATCTTCAGATGAAGTTGGAAATGTAGCCTCTGACAATTTCAAGGCTCTCAACAACTCTGCTTCTTCTTCAAGGTCGCCTTTTCTAGATTTGTTGTGCTCGGAGATAGAGCCAGGAGACTCATCAAAAGATAAACCTCTTGAAAGGCAAGGAGAAGGCACTCCTAAAGTTGCGGTTGTTGCAGCAACAAAATCGACAGAGTCTTCCTCAGATACTTTCTTGTCTTCGCTTACTGCATTTTGTGTTTCAAGCTCAACAAGATCCCCCATTAGAGTGTTGTAAGATTTCGAGCCAATTGCATTGACAATGCCATTATCCTGATTCATATGCACCAAGCAATCTGGTTTATGTGGCGAATACTTGTAAAAATTAACGAGCATGCATCATAGCCAGAAAAGATAAGTAACCAGTTGAAAAAGCACGAAAAAATAATTAATTTAGTATACTAAGAACAGCACCAGATCATTTACTCCAACAAAAATAAAATGAAATATATTATCATCAGCCAAAAACAGCATCTGGCAATTTAACATCAGATTGATGACGATTAAAATGCCTCAAACATAGATCAAAGCAACAAAAGAAGGATAAGGCAAAGATCGGGTGATGTTATCTTTGTGTCACCAACTCCCAAGTCCCAACAGTAAGCACAGAAGGCGCCCACCCCCAAAAAAATCGTTAGATTAAACTTCATTTACTACCTTTATTAATTTGCATTTAAAAAGAAAACAAATTTGCTGATATGACTAGTGCATGACGTGTCTACAAAAATGCTGCTCGAAAGAAGATTAATTCGATATGCGGAACAGTAACGAGAATTGACACGCAATACAACAGGTAATCTAATACATTGTCTCTAGTGACACAGCGAAAGGCACAATAACACCGAAATCGGTAAAAATCTTGAAGATAACAAGGTAAGATAAAGGAGGCTAGAACAGCCATAATTAATGGTAAAACTGATAATGATGAAGTTGTTCCATATTAACAACTTCTAAGAGACAATTTTTAGTCCCTTAACCCTAAAAAGAATCAATAAAAAGTATGCCAAAAATAATTAATCTACTTGATTAACCTAGAGTAAATATTTATAATCTCTATAAAGCCCAAAAGATAAATTAAATCAAAACTTCACTGATATTCATTGTGTCAGCCAGTGGCAGCTTATTGATGACATAATTAAACTGCATTGAGGTCTTCAAAAAACTCGAGCATGTTCTCTTTTTAGAAGGAAATAGTTGAAACAGAATGCACAAGCTCTTCATTTACTTCTTTAAGTTTCTTAAATAATAAACTAGTACCTAAAAAAGTTCTGGAACAAGAGTATCCTATTAGGATGACAGATTGATGTATGCTACTTTCCCTTCCACAATCTACACTCGAGCTTCAATTTTCACTTCAAAAGTTTTGCTTTACCAAACACTTGTTCATTACCAATTATATTTCGGCATATAAAGATGGGCAATTGTTATTTTAGAAGTTAGATTGTTATTTCCACAAGATCCTCTCTCACATGAATAGTAAGTGGGTCTCACACTCATTTGAGAGAGAACCTTGGAAATAACAAATTTACTTGTGAAAATAACATCTCCCTAAAGATAAAAACCAAAAGAAAAGAAATTTTTGTTTTGGACAGCTAACTTTATTGACTTCAACATTCATATCATGAAGACCAAGTGAGTCTGATAAGTCTGTTCTCCTCATACAGTTGAAAATTTAGCCTTAAATACAGTCCGTGGATTATCTAAACACGCAATTATTTTCTTCTCAAGGACGGGGGAATGGAAATGGATTGAGGTGTGTGAAAGGCCCCACTCAGACTGATCCACCAGGCACCAACTATTAACCACACCAATGATTCTTAAACATCCATTTCAAAACCTACATGAATACCCTTCTTTTTATGAAAACCACTTTCACCTTCAGGCTTCAATTTACAAAATCACCCATCATTTCTTCATACATATTCCCAGCTATTTTATTAGCATCACATAAAATAGGTGTATCTCCACATCCATTGTCATCGCCAAGACGACAACACCTTCAAATGTACACTTAACTTGATTAAGTGCGAGGGTGACTGAAATAGTGCTCCTGAATTAAAAAAAATGGTCGTGTGAATACATAATTTTCTCAAATGTTCTTTTCTCTATTTTGGGATTCAAAAAGGTTACTCTACCGATTTGTTTTACTCAATTACTTTAGTCCACTTTCGAATTTTCAGTTTGATCCGCAAGCCAATAGATAAAATTGAAAACCAGAGCATTATAACAATAAAAAATGCGTCTGTATATATTCTTACAAGTTCTTCTCTCCATTCTTGGCTAGATAATACAACTCAACGAGATCATGCTTTTCCTCATGCCCTTCCTCTGTCTATATTTAATTTCTTTGTTTCTTAAATTGAATTTAGCGACTCTTTCTTTTAATAATCAAGTAAATTTTTCTAGATTTAGTATTTTTAATAAATGCATACAAGAATCAAGAAAACAACTACCAAAGGTGGTAAGAATTATTCTCAAGTAATAGCTGGTGCTTTCTGTGCACTAGAATGTCGGTTTTCCACTGTCGATTGGGGTTTCAGTTTCGTGCTCTCCAGTAAAATGCCAGTAAATGGCATCATTGACACCATCAACATTAATTGGGATTATTGAGACATATATGCGCATAAAAATACAAATATCGGTATTATTATGTTGTCAACGGTTGTGACTTTGTGCTTTGATAATCGCAGTAAACAGTTCTCAATAAAAAAAAATATCACAGTAAGTGACGCTAACATTGATTGGGGCTGATAGTAAGTGGAGACAATACATGTGTGCCACAGTAAATATAAAAACTCTACACACTATAAACGAGGTTGTTTTGAATCAAATTTCACTCACAAGGGAATAAAATTGCTTTTTTAGTAAGAGGATAAAGTATTATAGTAATTATCATCATTTATCATTTATTGAAATAAACCTCCAGATACTTCAGAGAATATGCATTTAACTGTTTAGAAGTTTAAGAAACACTCCAGGGGTGAAACTGTACCCTACACATTGAAAAAGAAAGAAAATTCTGATGGGCCATCAAATATAACAGAACACCAGCTGCAGGGAAAGTAAAATCTTTGAAGTTTAGTATGGTCGATTCAATTGATACTTTTTTTTTTTTACTTCAAACGAAAATAAAGATGTACCAAATTGTACGAAAAGTTAGGTTATGTGTGAATCAGAAGTGCATATTACGAGCATATCACTCAACTAAACAATTCCCCATCCACTTCTAAAAAAAGAAGAAGAAATTCTTAAATGACATATCACATCTACTAATATAAAAGTTGAATTCTTTATTGTCATTTTTCTATGGGCTTACAGTTGAGCTATGGGCCTACTAGTCTAGCATGTCCTTAAGTGCAGCGACAGTCGATTCTATACTAAACAAAATAATATTGAGAAAAACAGCTTCAAAGGGTCTATAAAACAATCCAGATTCCAGAAGGAATAACTAGTGCCAAGAACAACTGCTTCAAACTCGAAGGTATTAGGTCAAACGATTCGTACCTCGGGATCAACTATCCAACCATGATACAATGGTATATCCAACAAATCAAATATTGCACACTCTCTCGTAAATTCAAAATCATCAATTCTGCAAGAATTACACATATTTCAAACTGTCAATATAGATATTAAAATAGAGAAAAGAGGGAATCCACTTCATCAAAGATATTATAGTACCATAACCTAGACTATACAAAACGGCCACTACTTTTTAAAGGATAAAAAAGAACAAGCATACAAAGAACAATATTGTACCTTCTAAATTTTATATTCACATCAATCCCAGTTGTAAGTCGAGGGAGCAGATCAATTGCATCAGCAATGTTCTGTTGTTGGTTTTCAACATACCCTGCATCTTTGTTCTGCACCCAAATTATACAGTAAAGAACATTATCTTGGTTTGATCCTCGCCATACAGGAAAATAAATTGCAACGACAAACAAGAACTAAATCAAGCTTTTCAACTTTCAAGGACTTTCTTTTCTACTTACTCATTCACTGTATGAACAAAATAAACAATCAAACAATCAAAACAAGTAAGTCCTTACATCGACATTACTGTTTGAATCTATCAACCTCTCTGCAACAAGTGAGAGCAATTTCTCCTGAGAAACTTCAGGAATGTCTGAACTCAAAGTCAAATTGTTCTTCAACAAGAGAACATTACCTAACACAAAAGAAAATGCCCACAAATAGGTCATTAATAAATAAATGCAATTCTGAGCCTAATACCTGCAAGATTAATCACAATAGTTACTTATAAAAATCAAATCTTTATCTCGCTGGAACTTTAAATTAATAGCAGAATCTAGCACAGTGGCCATTAAATCATTTCAATGTGAATTATGAATCATGCAAAAAAAAAAACTCTGATTGACATTTTTAATTATATGACGTTCCATAAACTAAAATGCTAACTACACAAATCAATTGACCATATTAAACAAAATTCACTATGTTCCAACCGATCATTTGATTCCTAATTACACGCTCAAGAATTGAAATGATCAAGAAACAGCGCGTTAAGACTTAACATGGATAAAATTAGAAACCCTAAAAGTGAGAGAAGTTATTACAAATTGCGAGAAGAGGGCAAGGGCCATTATCGTTCTGAAGAATGATAGGCGTAGTACGACCCAAGAACTGTATAACCTTGGTCTTGTGTGCCAATTCTTTAGCTGGTTCAACTATTCGCTCTTCAGAAGAAGCCGCCATAGATGTAGCTTTCAGTAACTTCCTATATATGTATGTATCTATCTATATAAAGAGAGAGAGAGAGCCAGATAATCTGGAGAGAGAAACAGCGCGGGTGGGGAAAAGATTTCCGAGGGGCCGACGAGATTATACAGATATGAAATACTTCAGAAAATAAGAGAAGTTCTGGGTTTTTTCCATATACTACTAGCTTGTGAAAATAAATGTTTTAATTTATTTTCTAGAATACTACTAAGATTTAAATAAAATTGACCAATAGAAACTTCTTTTTCTTTGGTACTAGTAGTGGCATTGTTTTTGCGTGAATATGTCCGTCTCCGTAAAAGATGTTATCTCCTATAATACATAATACATGTAGCGGCTTTATTAATAGAAAATAAATTAATAATAATAATAATATAATTTTATAGGGGCAAAAAGGAAAGAAAAAAACTTGTGACAGCGGCTTTATTTATTAATAGAGATATTTTGGAAAATTCAAAATAAAGTAGAGATAAGTACTAATAAGTTTTAATTTAATTCATAATAGACCCAAATAAGTACATAATTATTTTTTGCCGATATAACTTTATAAAAAATGGTTAACAATATTATGTGTTGAACGGTAAAGATTGATTAGTTGTTTTTTGGAAACATATTCGTTTCGTTTTTAAATATAAGAACAAATTTAATTTTTCAAATTAAATGGAGATATTTTTAAGTATAAAATTAATATAATTTATTAAATTTTAGACAATACAATTATAAAATCATAAATTATCTAATAAAAGTACTACTAGTAGTTACATAATTTCTCATTTTCAAAAGTTAGATAAATCATTTTAATTTTTTAAAATGTTATTTTTAAAAATAAATGAAGTGTTTTGCAACGGGCCTATTTGAGTGTAAGCCCTGAAAGCCCTTATGCTAACTTGTGCTTCTCGGGCCAATCTTTTTCACCAAAAAACAGTGAGCAATTGCCGAAAGAATGTTAGCCAACCAAGATATATTAATATTAATATTGAGGATTAACGCTTTAATTAGTAGATTATGAAAGTCTTTACTGTTTTAACAATATACTCCATCTATGCCAAAATTAGAGACTATTTTAATTCTTTTGAAATTAATTTGCAAAATTATAAATTCAAACTTGTTATTATTTCATTTAAATTTTGAAAACAACAATTATAATAATTATTAGTAGTACTTTATAGTTAATCTAAAATTGATATAGCTGCTTAAATAATTTTTATATTGATTTTGAATTTTAAAATTTTCTGAATTTAGTCCAAAAAATTAAATTGCACATTTAGTTTTGAAATTCACACAAGGAGTTGTTCCACTCCTTAGCTAGGCATATTCCATTCCCTCGTTTTTTTTAAAAAAAGAGTCCTCTTCATCTAGGTAGGATTGCCATGGGATTCCGTGTAAGGGGGATGGGGGAGGCCTTTCTTTCACATCCAGTTTGGAGGATCGACTGGGTCTATGGCCATGTAATCTGAACTAGATTATCGGGCCCCCAACTAAAAGGATTTTAACCCGATAAGATACCCAATTTTCAGTACCAGGTCATTTGTTTATAAAAAAACATGGAGTATTTAAGATTATAAATATTATTTTAAATTATTTAATCACTTGACAAAAGTATTAATCCCGTAAAAATACCTAGTTTCTTTTATCTTTTTTCACCCTTGTATTTTTCAATATATTTTTAGCTTAGCTACAAAGTTATTAGAGTATGAGAATTTAATTATTTATGTTGGTCATTGTTAAAAAAGATAATACTTACTTCAATCGTTAAAAAAATTGACTAAAAAGTATAATCATCAATACAAAAATATAATAAGTTCGAGTCGGCTCAGTAGTTTTTTGTCAACTCAATAGTCCAAGAATTTTTCTTAATTTTACTAACATTCAATGCATCCCTTGCCCCAATTAATTTAAAATGCAATGTTATACTAATTCATTTATCTTACCACATTCATTGTATTTTAATTTTTATCCCATTCAAGCTGCATGAATATATATATATATATATATATATATATATATATATATATATATATATATATATATATATATTATAAATACGACTCTTAACAATACCAAATTACACAACACTTCTACGTACAAGATCAATATCATATTCTCTTAAAGCAACTATTGTTTTTGAAGAAATTATCTTATTATATCAAAATAATTTTAACATCAATGTTATCCTACTGGATAAAGAGGTGTGCATTATTATTATTATTATTTTATATATGTGGAGTATCTCGACTTGCGTTGGACTAATCTCTCCATCACTCCGAACAAGACTTATGTCTGCGGTCCGTGTCCCTATTCAAACTTCGAGGTGTGCATTATTTTTTTTATTTATCAATCAATATCTCAAAATATAAACATTTTTCTTTTCAAATGTCAACATAACTCATATAAAATATTACTCCATTGGTCCAGTTTTATTTCTCCTAATTAACTTTTGATAGTTAAATTGGCCATATTTATAATAAAAAATAAATTCTAAAATATAGTAGATATAGACAAAATTATAATTATTATAAGAAAGTACAGAAAATGTAATATTAAAGTCAACTTATTTTATTTCTAAATTTATAATACATTTCGGACAATTTAACTTTAAAAAATGAATTAGAACAAGTAAAATTAGATGGAGAGAGTATTATTATTAAAAATATTTATTCAAATATATATATATCATCTTTAAAATGTGCTCAATCTATAATTCTTAAATTTTATCCCTAGTTAGAGCATCTCCAACAGTCTCTTCAATCACTTTGAGGTACTCAAATAGGTGAGTAACATCAGAAAAATTCTCTCTAACAGCCTCTTCAACCTTTGTTATCAAATTTGCAACCTCCTTCTCACTATTCAAACCAGCAACCTCCTTCTCACTCTTCAAATCTATAATTATAGGCTAAAAATATTTATTACGCTCGATGGATTTGATGCAAAACTCATTGAATTGAAGAGACTGATGAAACATAAAATATAAAAATAATAAATAATACTCTTCAAATGGCCAAATAAATCGATAAACTTTAATTTAAAATATTTTTTTTGCTACTGCTCTTAAAGATGCTCTTATGAAGCTAGTTGGGGAGACAATTGCTGGCGGTAGATTTGGCAAAATAATGAACACAAAAGTTTTCACACCATTTCAGTGAGTTTATTTAAAATATACAAATAAGCAGCCACTCACAGGTAATGTTATAAAATAAATAAATAGTTCGGATTCTAATCATACTCGTTCGATTAAAAATTCGATTCGAGCTCAATTCAAAATATTAATGATTCAAATATGAGTAAATTTTAAAGTTCGATAAATTATTCGATCATTCTCAAATTATATATTTTTTATTGATATTTATTAGATCATATTCGTTCGAAAAGTTCAAATTATTCGAACTCAATTTAAGATCGTACTGGACTCAATAGTTAAACTAGTTTCAATTAAATTTTATTTTATACTTAATAAATTATATAAATTAAATTTAAATAACTCAATACTCGACTCGATTTGATTTATTAACGCAATTAGTCACAGGTCTATAATATTCCACGTCTCCACGTTAGATAACCCACGTGACACTGTCTATGGATTGATGACTTGGCGTCGATACATTGGCTTCCTTCTTTTAGCATTGTACGGACTAATGCTGAGGTATATCAAATCATCGTACGGACAAACTACTATTACATATGCTGATGTGACCGTGTCCACAAACTACTGACGCGCTCCACAACTACTGACTCCAGAACTGGCGACCATTTAACAAGGTACGACTCCCTATTCCATTTGTGTAGTAATTTGTAAATTGAAAATACTAGTTAGTTGGTAGTAATATGCTTCATATTAGTTTTGCCAGTTGTGTTCTACTAATAAATTTTTTTTTTTTTATATTTTCATAAACTTATTTAACATTCATTCGAGGGACAACCAAAACTGATTTACTAGTCATGTTACATCAAAGTCTTTGTGAAAATATTAGACATATTTAATTTAAATTTTAAATTAATAATTGATGAAATTAATTAATTAACTTGCATTATATATATATATTTAGAAATCGGTAATTTCATATAAAAATATAATATATTTTCCTCACATGAATTTTTTACGTGAGATCGTTATAGACTAATGTGTAAATATTAGTATATATTTTCATTTATCAACTCTCTTAAACAAAATTGTACGTTATTATCTAATTCTTTATTCAACTTTAACACCTGATCCCTCTCTCTCTCTCTCTCTGTCTGTTAGCGGGTATTTTAAAGATAAATCGGCTATTTTTTTTAAATATATATATATAGCCAATTATAATCATTTTTTGGCCAATATATATTCCTTAAATACTCCGGATCGATCTACTTGTCCTCATTTATTAATTTACAAAGGTAAGGTTTGAAGGTAATGAGTAATATATGGTTGTGGTCCTTGTGGGTGTCCCTCTCTCCTGCCCTCACCCATACTTTTAGTCTCAACAACAATAATAAAGACAATAAAAAAAATACGAGGAATATTTAGTTTTTAGAGATCTGGTCAAATTAAAATAAGGGAAATAATATTTTCGATTGGAGAAATCATGTAAATGTATGACGCTCAACAAACATGTATGTATATATGTATGTTACACATTACATTACGCTAGATCAAACAATAATCGTTTCCAAAAATATAATTATATTAATTGGCGCAAAATTATTTGAGCATGAATATATATATATATATATATATATATATATATATATTTATATATATATATATATATTGTAGTGAAACTTAATTGTCACTCGTTCCCTAAAAGGTCATAGTTTGAATTTTATGCGCCTCCGATCGATCCAGTTCTCGCTCTACAGTGCTTAATTAATTCCCGTCCTTGATATCTTTTCACAAATTTAAGAATGCTAGATTATTATACTCTTCCGTCGTTTTAAGGTTATGCACAAGTATTAAGATAATGATTGTATAGCATTAACTATAATATCAATTGTCTATATTACTCTTGTATTAAAATAAGAGATTGTTATTTATTGGACAGAAAATAGTGAGAGAACCAAAGTTACATTTAATATTTTGGGTAATATTAGAAACTAAGCAATTAATGCTTACTTGAAATTTTAAAACGACTTATATTAAGGAATGGAGAGAGTATATTATAGGAGGAGTCGTAGTGTGTGTGTGTATATATATATATATATATATATATATATATATATATATATATATATATATATATATATTCCATTTATTTCTTTTTTTGGGGGGCCGAGAGTGTTTCTATAAGGAGTATTAATAGTAATTAATTACTACTTACTACTACTACTACTACTATTACCTACCTAGAATATACTCTTTATATATATATATAGTTGGGGTCTCTAGATGATAGTGCCACTTGAAAGCTTAATTGCCTAAAGGAGAAAAACAAGATGAGGTTCTTTCCTTAATCATTTATGTCCTTTGCTCCAAACTATATATATATATATATATATATATATATATATATATATATATATATATATATATACTCAAGCTAAAAACATAAATTATTATTCATCATTAATTCTCTGCTAGAAAAAATTCTTTGATATTTCTCTTATCATCATCTTTATTTTCTATCTATGACTAGCTAGCTAGGGTTTATATTTCTACCAGCTGTACTTTCTAATTTGTTAGTAATCCCCATCTTCGATATCCACTATTTTCTTGCTTTCCTTTCAGATCTGCTTAATTTTGTCTAGGTTAATTTCCTCTTTTGGATCCGATCAACTTCCATCCCTAGCTAGCTGCTATATACAGCCTGCAGCCCCCTAGCTTTTAATTCCATATATATATATATATACTTAGAAACTTGACTAAGCTGCTGAGATTTTCTTGGAAACCCTTATAATTAATTAATAATTATAGTTCTTGGAAATCGATCGATCGAGGGAATGGTGAGAGGAAAAACAGTGATGAAAAGGATAGAGAATACAACAAGTAGGCAAGTGACCTTCTCAAAGCGCAGAAGTGGACTCCTGAAGAAGGCCTTTGAGTTATCAGTTCTTTGTGATGCTGAAGTTGCACTTATGGTCTTCTCTCCAACTGGGAAGCTCTATGAGTTCTCCAGCTCATCTAGGTACCTACCTACATCTTTTAATTTCTACATATATATATATATATATATATATATGTATATATATATATATATATAATGCTTAATTCATCTCCATCTTCAGTACCTTCATAACCAGATCGATCGATCGATCACTTTTTTTGTAAGTTAATTTAATTTCCGCATCGAATAACATATGGGCTTAATTCCTAATTACTTATATATATGTATTTATCATTGTACTATATATGCTGATGATATATAGTATTACTTTTCTTACACAAGCTGCTAGCTTAACAAGTACAAGTACAAAATCCTCTCAGCCTCTTATTTAATTTCTGTACAAATATTAGTCGTCCTCTTATTTCTTTTCTAGCCAGCCAGCCAGCCAGCTATATATATATATATATATATATATATATATATATATATATATATATATATATATATATATGAGTATTAAAACTTTTTTCTTCTTCTATGGAATCGAATCTTACGTACTGATTTTGTTTCTATATATGAGTGCATCTGGTCTTAATTAATTTGAGATTAGTTTGTTTGCTTTTCTCAATATCCCTAACCCCACTATATTTCTCAAAGGGTATTGTGTGATATTTACCCTAAGTAGTGGAGATGATATTAAAATTTGAGTACTATAATAATTCCAAATATCAAGATTGTGGATCTATATATATTAATTCCAAAAAAATTAAAATTTAAATAATACTATAGCAAGGAATCATTTTATGCGAAATATGAAACAATTAATACTACCTCCGTCCAAAAAGATGAGAGTAAAATGACTTTTAATTTTGTTCAAAAATATGAGCAAAATGAATTTTTAAAGTATACATATACAAATGAGTGCTTCATTGCTCAAGAGGATAGCTATCTACTTAATTCTTACATTTTCAGTTAGTCGTTGTTATATTTTGAAATATAGGGAGTATAGTTCTGAAGTCTACAAATATATGGGAAGGTACAACATATTAATACAACAATTTTGAATTCTACATATGGGAAGGTACAACAAATTTTCTCTTGTACGTTGACCTCATTGGGAAATTAAATTGTCTAAATGAAAGCATGCTTTTGTACGAAGGTTAGCTAGTACTTCTCTCTCTATATCTGTTTATATTCTTCTACATTCAGTGTTTGTAACACACCATCTAAATACATTGTATAAGTAGATAAATTTTTCTCAAAGGCTTAGTTCATAAGTCATAACTATCCTATTAATTCTGTACTTTTCTTCAAACTAGAGAGTATTGAAGCTTTTCAGAAAGAATGGTTACAGATGCATATTAAAACTTTTGTTTGGACACTTTCCCTATATATGGACCACTCAACAAACAACTATATATGGAATCTTGCTGCTCTCTATTCTTAAAATCGCTGCGTTTAGATTGGAGTAATGATGGTAGGAATGGAATAACATAATGGAATAACATATTCCTATAGAATGAAAAAAAAAAATTGTATGGCTGCGATTGAAATGGAATGAACCATTCTTATTTCTCCCAAATTTATGAATTTTATTCTTTGGGAGAGGGAGAGTATGGAATAACTCATTCCAACTATAATGGAATAAATTATATATTCCATTACTTCAATCCAAACTTAGTATTAAAGTGATTATATTATATCAACATTTTTTTTTACTTGTTAATGGGATTAATTAAGTTTAGTTAACCATTTATTAACATTACAGGAAATGTTAATATTTAATTTGTATACAAACATACCAAAGTTAATCAGTAAACACTCCACTATTATATATATATATATATATGAAGCATCTAATCACTTTCTGTAAACTCTTAATTACAAAAGCTTCAGATCATCTATATGTCCTCGTTTAGAACAATTTATTGTTATCATCGGGTGGTAATCGACGGTGTTGCTTCGATATTTGAAAATCAACGCCATCATCCCCACACTTGTTATCCTCACCCAGTTCGGAATCACCACCCTATTGATACAATTAAAAATATAAATTATTAGTCCGTAATTGAGAATTAAAGAAACAACTAAATATCATTTTAAGTAACTTGCAAATTATATAACTTAAAATGAATAAATACCTGAGTAGTCGGGGGCTGACTTAGCATCGACCTAAAATCCTCCAACAGTAGGGTAACCACCATTCGTACCACCTCGGTGCATATCGCGACGAACTGATCTGGAGAGATACACGTACTCTAGACGGTGACCCAGTTGCAATATCTTGATACGCTGATGAAGGCGCGCACGGTTAGGTAAGTCTTGACGACAAAATATCGGTTGGTCTACATTGTCGGTCATTTCCCTCAACTCAGCTAATTCCTCGTGATGAATCTATGTAGAATACCCATCCACAAACCCACGTGAAAACAAGTCAAATTTGTTATCATCGGCTTTCTTCCAAATCAGGTTTTTATAATAGTACTCGACACACGGGCATCTCATCTTTCCGCTCGAATCATCAGCATGTTCATTTGCAAACTTCTAAAATTTGCACACCCCATCACGGTACTTAGTAACTAATCCCCTCCCATCAAGCAGTATATCCTACGGTACATTTAACTCTGGTCGTCTGACATCTTTAATCGAACAAAAGACACAATCAAACCAGAGTTATTAGCGTATGTGCTCCATACATGAATCTTTCAGTCTACATGGGTTAGACTTCTATCTCGTTCCTGGATGCATCTTTTTACTAGTGCTAACACATTGGGCACGCTTATTCGATTTGTTTCAAGAAAATTTTGGCAGCGCCTCCCCATAGTCTCCAAGTACACAAATTAGACAAAAATAACTTAGTCTAAGTATGCACTCGGAGAACATGTAGAGATATCAACAAAAAAAATTTCAAAACAAAAAACATACTCAAGCCATTAACATCCGTCTAAGTGAAAGACATAACATCAAAGAACAGTCCATGACTGGAGACTATTCGGCATTAAGTCCTAATGAGTGAATGTCAAATGAGTTTCTAAGTATACTACATGCATATGTATTCAATTTATTTTAGTTGTGGAAAACTAAGTAAAATGTTACTTAGGTAACTTTATTTTATATTATTTTATTATATTATAACAATATTATTTTATTGTATTATATTATTTTATATTACTTTAAAATATTTTAATTTAATTTAATATTTTATTTTATTTTCTTTTAGTTTGATTTCATTTATTATTTATTTTATTTTATTATAAATTATTATATAATATTATATTACTTTATTTAATTATAATTTATTATTATATTATATTTGTTTTATATAGAAGTTAAAAACTAATTATGTAAAAGTTACTTAATTAGTTGATTTTAGTAGTGAAAAACTAAAAAAATGCTACTTAGTTTATTATGCAAGATATATATTATATTATATTAAATTTTTTTAATAGTTAAAAACTAAGTAAATGCTACTTAGTGAATTTTACTTTATAAATTTTTTAAGCTTTATTATGTTATATATGTTTTTATATTTTAATTTAGTTGTAGCAAGCTAAATAAATGCTACTTAGTTAGTTTATTGTAATAGTGACAAATTATGTCCGAATTTATTTTTTTATTTTGTTTTTTTTCTTCATTTTTTATTTGTTATATATTTTGTATGATTTTAGTTTAGTTAGTATATTTATATAGACTAGTATTAGATAACTTAATTAGTTTAGCATTAATTTATTTTTATTATTATTTGTTCTATAGTTTCTACGGAAAATTCTGTCGGAAATAAAATCAAAACCAAAAATATATCAACAAAACCTTCCGATGCAATAACAATCATAAGGCGAGATGAAGACAGAAAAATGAAATGAAGCTGAAATAATGTAATACTAATCGGAGAAATGGTAAAGTGTAATTTTCCTAACGTAACAGTATAGTAAGTTAGTAACAGAAGAAATAGGATTCCCCAAATCATGAATCTCTAGCATAATGAAATGCAATGAAATAACATAATTCCGAATGAACACATAAAATTAGTCCAAAATGATTTGACAGTCCCAATTCATAATCATATATGATAAAATCATTAACAAAATATGAGATTCGTAAGCAAACATAACAAAATAAAATTTGCCTTGAGCAACTTAAAATCAAATTTTGGAACAAAAATAGGGAAAAAAAATTAGGCAAGAAAAATTCGGGAAAAATAGTTGTGTTATGCTAAATCTTTAAGCCTTAAGCTAGTTACTAATGGTATCTCACACCTCAATGTCGGAACAGGAACACCCAGCACAACGCCACTGCTAGCTTTTCCACAGAAAAAGAGGAGGAGGAGGAGGAGGCGATGGGAGGGAGGAGGTGAGATTGCCGAAAAATGGAGGAGGAGACGACGGGAGGGAGGTGGGGTAGCGACGAGATCTAGGGATTGGAGGTGGAAATTTCGGTGAGAGTTTGAGGGAAAGCAAAGAGAAAAATGTGATGTGCGGAGGAGAGGGGACGTAGCAAAGTAGGTTTTAAATTGGATTATTTTCGAAGAAATTCCGTTGAAATTAATTCCTTCAGAAATACGGTATTTTCAACATAAATTATGTCGGAAATACGGTATTTTATTTGTGTTATGTTTGGAATTTGAAAAATAAATGGGAAAGAAAAAGAAAAGGAGAGAAAATTGAAATCCAAAAACTATATATTGACAGTTTTGTAGTTCAATAAATATATCTTTTCATTTTATGAGTTATGAGTTCATGCCAAATATTTGGTTTTAGTTTAAATGCCTTTAATAATTTTGAAAGGGTGCATGCATGAATAACCAATGACATAAATAATAGAAGTGATAAACATGAAAGTTGAAAAATGTTTCCAGCACTATTTGGCCTATAATTAGCCAAGCAGCTAGGCTTAAGAGTTCAAACGTTCCTCCCTCGTAAGTTCTATTGTAAAATAGTTGTTGTGAAAACTTATCATTAGAAAATAAACTTAATTAATTACTAGTTTTTATATGTGTGTGTATAACTTAATTGTGCAATATTTAATTTCTGAATTCCTTCAGGGTTGATCAGTGCGCTGGGGGAAAATAAATTTTACTGCAAATAATGGTTGAAGAGAGTTTAATTTGAAAGATATTGTCGATAATAATTGATTTTCACTGATTTTTATTCTTGAAGTTGCTTTCAGTAGTAACAAGACGATAGAACGGTATCAGAAGAATGCCAAGAACCTAGGAACGTCAGGCAAAAGTGCAGCAGATGAACAACATATGCAGGTTAGCAATTCTTTTCCCAATACTGTTAGTTAGCAACTGATATGCTTTTTGTATGATCAGTTTCGATCTGTTTCATTAGTAGCAAAGTATTAATGTTTAATTATATAAGTCCATATATACTATTGGGTTTACGATACTAATATCCACATACATGGCTCTGGTGTCATGTTAACAAGATTGATTGTCAAACGCTGCTATTTGATAAACACACATGCATACTTTGGGGCTCCCGCCTGACATGTGGAGCCCGCAGTATGCATGTGTGTGTATGTGACTCATTTTTATGTGATAATAACATTATTTAATTAATTAAGTCTATTGATACATACCATACCATGTTCAATTCCTAGTGTTGCATGCATAATTGATATACCTTATGTGTACTGAACCTCTCAAAAACACTCTCAACACCTTTTTAATTACTTGAATTAATAATAATTCTAAAATTAATCAGTATTATGTATACGTACTTTGGCAAAAGCATATAGCATTTTATCATGAAATTTGTATAACACTCGCAAAAAGCAGTACTGGTTAATCTACTTGTACATGCAGGATCAGAAAGAAGAGGCAGCAATGATGACCAAGAAGATAGAGGATCTTGAAGAGTGTAAAAGGTATGATATATATAACAAATTTTGAGATCTTATTGACCACCAGCTATATATATTTAGTTAGTTTTAATAGGAATTAAAGTGAACTTATAAAAGCTAGCTAACAGCCTAACACACACACACACACATATATATTAATGCAGAAAGCTCTTGGGGATTGGTTTGGAGTCTTACACTACAGATGAGCTACAAGAGACAGAGACACTTTTAGATCAAAGTTTAAGCAATATTAGGGCAAGAAAGGTATATGAATACGTACTTGCTTAATATCAATTTAACGTGTTCCCTATATTGCCTCCAATCAGAAAATCTCATGGTACTATATATACATATTCTTAGTCATATTGCAAATATATATAAAGACCACTCAATTCTCTGCGTCCTTCTTGTTGTCAGCGCCAGTTGTTTAAGCAGAAGATTGAGCAGCTGAAGGAAGAGGTATGTATGTGTATGTGTATGTGTATGTGTTTATGTGTGTATATATGTGTGAGAACTGACATTGTGACATTTTCCCTTGATCTGTTAAAAAAAAAGTGTCATTTTTCAGTTTTATTTATTCTACAAAAAAGATCAGTTCTCTAGCTATGATAATAGTTAGTTTAAAATAACGACCTTCTCAATTAACCATCAAATTTTGTATTTTCTTGCCACCACTTTTAAACTAATACTCCATACTAACTAATTATTTTCAGGCCTAAATATGAAAAAAAAAAAAAAAACTTTAATATTTGCAGAATTTAAAAATGATACTCTTTTTGTGAAACAAATCATGCATGGAGTAGTATATAGAAAGTGTACAGGTTATACACACAGCATAAACACTAACTAATATTTATTACCTTGATCATGACAAATTCAGGAGAGAAACTTGGCCAAAGAAAATGCAGAATTACAGAAGAAGGTTGGTTTCTTATATACTTCAGTAGCGTTACATATTCCATTTATATATATATATATATATATATATATATATATATATGACGATCATCGTGCTTAATGGATAATAATTTTAGTATATACTTCCTCCGTCTAACTTAATACTAATACAATGTAAATTATTTTTGACAGGTCGTACCCAAAATCATCAATATTATTGCTTATAATTTTCATTCAACCCTTGGTTCCACATGTGTACTAACCACCTCAGATTTTAATTGATTTCAGTGTAATGAGTTGCAAAAAATTGCCCTGGAAATTACATGGCAAGAAGTGCTGAATAGAGAAATTCAAATTCCGGATGTGGAGACAGAATTGTTCATAGGGCCACCTAAAAGATGAAATGAGAGCATCTAATTTATAATCTGCTGAGAGCTGGCTATATATATATATATACACATATATATATATATATATATATATATATATATATATATATAGAAGTGATATTTTTACATAAAAATTGATATTTCTATATGATTTATCTCACATGAATAGTGAGTGGGTCCCACCTTCATGTGAGAGAGAATATTATTTTAACATGTAAAAATATCATGTCACGTGTGTGTTACAAATTTTTTTTTTATGATTGTTAATATATATTATAAAAGTGTGATCATTTTTATATATGTTCATATACTAGCTCCCAAATGAGAGTTGTGGGGCTAAATAATTCTGTTGTGAGACACACGAAACATGCACTAATTAATAAATGTAATAGAATTTTGCAAAGGACACAAGACCGTGTTACTTATGAGATAATTTTTGATGAGTTGTGCATGTAACTTTGGTATTCCTCGACGACATATATCGTAGCTAGCCTACCTATGACTAATCCACTATTTTGACCAAGGTTGCTTAATTATTTGATTGAACGTTATTTTTTGGAATTTGGTTGCACGTTTTATGGAATTTGAATATATATATATATATATATATATATATATATATATATATATATATAGGGCGATTAAAATTGTTCGAACAAAAATAATATTGTAAAAAGTATTATAAAAATGTGTTAAAAGTAATAGTTTAGGGTAGTTATTTATATTTAAGTCTAAAAAATTATTAATAATAATAGAGTAATAATTATGTTATTAAAACAACAATAAAAGTTCAAAACAAGTGTAAAAGTCATATTTTTTTACTAAAATTGGTGACTACTTTTGTTCCAAAAAGAAAAAAATACATTGTCTAAGTGAGACTTTGAAAGCCTAATTAGTTAGTTCAATACGAACTTCCCAGTTAATTACCAACCGCCTTTGACTTGGTTGAACCAAAGTTAAAAGTGAAAAAGGGTAATAGTTTAAAATAATAAATTATATTTAAAACTTAGAATAATTATAAATATTACTTTGTCCTGACAACATTATTTTTGGTATAATAATTAATATCCTAAAATTGAGTATGAGGATAAACATGAAATAATTAAATTATTGAGGATAATAACGTAGTTTTTTATATTAAATATCTTATCGAAAGGTGGGTGAAAACAAAAGGAGAAAATTTAAAGTTGATGTATTTAGGAGTGAATAATTCCAAAAAAAGAAAAGAAAAAAAAAATGCGCAGCAGTGAAGGCGTCCTAAAAAAAGGAAGAAAAGATATGTAGGCGTGAAGGAAAAGGAAGAGTATGAAATTGTGCTAATCCAGAAGAGAAGAGAAGAGAAGAGAAGAGAAGAGATAATTATACATATAAGGACTGCCGTTCTTAATAACTTAATTCTTTTAAGTTACTACAATTATGTATGTTATTTGGTTTCCAAATTAATTGCAGTTGTGTGTTTCCATGCGTACCCCCACAAAATTTGTAATAATGACTTAAATACATCTCCTAGTTTATGTTTATTTATTTTATAAATGGACATAATACATAAACACCCTCTTGCAAAAAAAAATCCTTAATTGAGTTGACAGAGTTAGACTGTTTAACTCATGTCCACATTTTATAATTCAACGCTTTGCATATCATACTTTCAGCTCATTAATACATAACAACCTTCAAGAAACATGGAGTGTTTGTTATGGATTCTTATACAATATACATCATCTATACTATTGAAAATAAAAAAGAACGGTCAAGATTAAAATTTAAAAATCGACATATATATGCTACTATTAGTAACGAAAGGTTAAAAAAATAAATATCATCCGCAACTAATAGTAGCGAACACTAATTAGAATAAGAGTTTGACTTAACCAATAAATGTTTAAGGTTTCTTGACTAGGATTTAGGGTTTATAAACATGGTTTAGGATTTATTAATCAAGGCTCTAAACCCTGATTTATAAACTATAAACCTTAGTTAATAAATCCTAAATATTTATTAGTCAAGTCAAACATTTATTCTGAATAGCGTTTGCTACTATTAGTAGCGAGCGCTAATTTTTTTTTTTATACCGATAGTAGCAGATGTCAATTTTTAATTCTTGTTAATTTTCAATGTACAGATTCGTTTATGCCATATAAAAATTTATAATAAATACATGTTATATATATGAGTCATTCCCATATATATATATATATATATATATATATATATATATATATATATATATATATATAACAAAAATAAAAAAAGAAATAAAATGTGTGTATGATAAAAGTTGTTCTTTTTCATTTTCCCCATCAAATTTACTTTATTACAAACATTAGTCTTTTTAGTTTTCTTGTAAATATTATTAAAATTTCTTAATAAATTTCAATATATAAAATCAATCTTGATTTTTAAACTAGTGTATTCCACTGTAAATAAGTGGAGTGGAGTTAAATACAAATAGGAAAATTGATATATATTGTAAATATTTACATTGAGTCTTTAATTATCACTTACGTATAAGTATTATTGATAATTTTTTTTTGAAAAATATAACTCTTATAATTCCTATCAATCTTATATATTAATAAATTTTGTAATTGTAGTTATCGTACGTAGTGCATTGCAAAACTCTAAGCACTGTACTAGTCGAGTTGAGTTTGTGTACTGGTTAAACTTAAGCCAAAGCCAAGTTATATCACTTGAAAGTGGTCAATAAATCATTATCTAAAATCTAACACAATAAAAATAATTAAATATGTTCTGATTTATTTTACGTTTAATATATTATTGAGGTTAGAGATCTACGGTACACGGTCATGTTTGTTTGTAAAAATAATATTTGAAATTAGATTATTAATTTTAAATTTTTATGTCTTTTAAAAGTTAGATATGAGACTATTAGTCTGACATAATAAAATAACTTAGAATAAGTGACTATTTAATATTACATCTAATTAGGTATTATAATCACTACTAACATTTACTTATTTATAAATATCGGGTGTATTCAATTGTATCTATTTTACTTTTTTTACTTTAACTATCGAGGATACGATATATTTGTTATCACTAGCGAAAATACGATAGTTCAAATGATATTTTTTTAAACCAACATTCCAAATAATATCAGACAAAATAAATATAACATAAAATTATTTTAAATTATCTCATTAATAATCTAATTTTAAATAAACATATAATAAAGATGATTTAAACTTAATAATCTTAAAATTATAATTCATGACAATATTATCTCAAAATTATGATTTTTATAAAAAAGGTGGCTCAAAGAGTTCCAGATTTGGGAGTGGTTAGTATGGAGTGAGTTCACTACATGATCAATACGTAGGTGAATAAAACACCTTCTCACATATATGTCAACATTATATTGGACATAAAATGAATCTACATGCTAATCGGATCCGGATCCTCTATGAGGATTTTTCTGTGAGGATCTCGTAAGGGCTTTACTGTGGAGTTGATAACACATTAAAAAGGAGATCCAATGGCTCACAACTCTTTTTTATTTTTGTGTATCAAAACGACGTCGTTTTGATATGAATTTTTTTTTAAAAGTTGACAAAAAATTAGAAGTCACCAAACGCCATTTATTTTTACATATAATTATTTTAAATTTCTTGATTATTCTGTATATGATTTTTTTTAATATATTTAATAACTTAGCTTGCTATTAATATTAGGATAACTACAAACTTAGCTCAAAAAATGAATAAATATATCGGTTATAATTATCGTTAATGTTTTCAATGTGGTTTTAGTTATTGTTATTGTTTTTGTTTGTTTATTTATATTATTACTTATTATAATTATTATTATTATTATTATTATTATTTATCTGTTCCATAAAAAGAGTTTACTCTCACCATTGAAAATATTATTATTATTTACTTTAATAATTGGGTTGTTTGGGTTAACCAAGAAAATATTCTAGACCTATCAATTATTATTATTTATATATTCCTTTATATCTTTTATTATTATTAATAATCATTTTACTTTACCTCTCTTAATTCACTGCTCAACGGAGACAATCACCATCACAACTCAAATACTATTTTAAATGTACTATTTTTACTTTACTTTGTTTGTTTGGTAAAAGTAAACGGCATTTGATGGCTTTCAATTTTCTATCAACTTGTAAAAAAAAATTATATCAAAACGACATAGTTTTGATACACAGACAAAAAAAAGAATTGTGACCCTTTATATCTTATTTTTAATGTGTTGTCAATTCCATAATAAAATCCTCACAAAATTTTTACAAAAAAATCCTTATAAAGGATCCGGATCCATGCTAATCGGAAACTGCATGCACTAATTTGAATTCTCATCATTTGGACAGTAAGCTCTTTGTTAATCCGACAAAAAAAGTTGGAGAAACTAAAAAGTTGATTCTCCGACTTTTTTGTCTTCTTATGTCTGCCTGTCTTTCCTACCAGACGAACCTTCAAGTTGGTTGATTTAGAAGGCAAGAGTGGGAAATGAAAATATTTATAAATTGTGAGAAATATTATTCCTTACGTTATAAAATTCAAAAAGATAGGAGTATATTCTTTTGTCAGTTTCAAAATGTATTTTTATTATAGATAAATTCTATAAAATAATTTTTTTATTATAAAAATATATCTATAATAATTTTGAAAGGGAGGAAGACGTGGTAGATTGGTAACAGTGCAGCGTGTCTACTCTAATAAGTAACAAGTTTAAAGGTGCAAGCAACCTCCCTCCCTCCCTTGATCTACGCATATCCCAACCCTCTCAAGTCAAGCGCAGACGATTTTGACAGCCCAAATCTTCAAAGTTTCAAACACCCGACGCAGCTAAAGCAAAGCAAAGCAAAGCAAAAGTAAAAGCTAAAACAAAAGACCAAAGAGTTGCATATATTCATCTCTCTTTACCTAATTGAATCTGTCCTGAAATCGTGGAGATTCAGTTTAGCCACAGACTTAGGAAATTAATAAGAAGGGCAAATAGCTCTCTTCTGGGTTCAGTTCAGAGGTATACATACATACATACATACATAAATGGGTACTTTGGCTGCTTCTCTTGTTCTTCCACCAAAGCTAAAGCCTGGTTCTGAACACCGAACTTCTCTTTACATCTACAGAAGATCAAGAAAACCCAAAAAGAACCATTCTTTACTCCCTGTAATTCTCTCTCTCTCCCTCTCTTTTATTTATTGTTTGACCAGATGATATTAATCTTTTTTTTTATATTGTTGATTGATATATAGTATATATATGTATGGGTTTTGGTTGGGACAGGTTGCCAGATTATTTGGGCCAGCTATATTTGAAGCTTCAAAATTGAAGGTTCTTTTCTTAGGAGTTGATGATAAGAAGCATCCGGGGAATCTTCCAAGAACTTATACACTTACCCACAGTGATATTACCTCTAAACTCACTCTAGCTATCTCTCAGACTATAAACAATTCTCAGGTAATTAATCAATCAATCATCTAATACCAAACACATAAAAATCTTTCCTTTTGGTTAATTTATTGTTCATCAGTTAGACCAGTAGATATGAAACAGATGAAAAACAGGGCAATATATATATATATATATATATATATATATATATATATATATATATATTTGAACAGAATATAAATTAGGCTGATTTGATTCCCTTCTAGGCGATCCAAGTACAGGTCTTTTAAATATATTTTTAACTGTTTATTACTGATTTTGAAGCAGACTAAGAATTGGTTTTTATTTCTTCTGGTTGTTTAACACTTTTACTTGCAGATACAAGGGTGGTATAATAAACTACAGAGAGATGAAGTGGTAGCAGAGTGGAAGAAAATTCAGGAAAAGATGTCTCTTCATGTTCATTGTCACATAAGTGGGGGTCATGTCTTGTTAGATATGTTTGCCAGGCTCAGATTCTTCATCTTCTCCAAAGAACTCCCTGTGGTAATTCCAATTCCATACATATTATTCTCATATTAATCATTCTTTTACTTGTACTATTTTTCAATGAGTATCTATATTATTGATAAAAAAAAGTAATTAAAAATATTTGAAATATTATGAACAGGTGTTGAAGGCCTTCGTCCATGGAGACGGGAATTTGTTTAGCATTTACCCAGAATTAGAGGAGGCTTTGGTTTGGGTTTACTTTCACTCAAACCTTCCAGAATTCAATAGGGTGGAGTGCTGGGGCTCACTTAGGGAGGCAGCAGCACCCTCTAGTGGGGCCAAGGAAGAGTTTGAGAAGAAAGAAACAAGTCCATCAATTAACTGGAAGATACCGCAGCCATGTAAAGAGGAGTGCTCGTGTTGCTTCCCACCAATGAGCTCAATCCCTTGGCCACCACATCTTCCAAACACTATTACTGATGACACCCACGAGAGCTTGCCGCAGCAGCAATAGGGTGGAGTGCTAAGATGATGATGATGATGATGATAATCTATAGATTTGTTCTTCATATGATGAATTATTCTAGAATGTAAATGTAAATACAAGTCGTATTTTTTTTTTCTCTTTTCTTCAAGGACACTAGATACCATACCAGAAACATATGGAGGGGGGTTTCAAGATTTTGATCCCAATTTCATTGTTCTTTATGTTATTCTTATTATTATTATTATTATGTGTATACAGCGATAGAAAATTTCATTCATGCTATCCATGATAGTTATATGCTTCGTTTCTTAAAATTTGTTGCCAAATTTTACAACACGGTATTGAGTTGACAAAGAATTGTTTATGGGTAGTAACAATTATACGGTTGAAATTAGTGCTAACCTTGGTTCAGCCAACCATACCAGAACTTTATGTCAATCATGGCCTCCGACAGTAACAGCAGCCTGTCTCAACCATAACATGATTTGTCGGTCATCAATTGTAGCGTAAGAATATCAGAACAAAAGAGAAGTATAAGAAAGAAACACTTTTTTCACGAGCTTAAAATTCACTAGCAGACAAACACAAGGGTTGTCCAGCGGTGTGTTGGCCAACCACCCATGCCCAAATGTTCTATATATTTACACAAATAAAAGTGATAATTTCATTGTCTCCCACAGAATAGTAAATGAATCCCACACCTGTACGTTAGAAAGACCTGTAAAAATATCAATTTTTACTTGTGAAAATAATAATATTCTAATAATAATGTAATGTAATATTTCAATAGCGTCAAAAAAAGAGGGAGAAAATTTCATTAGCGAACAAGTTTTATTGATGTTCCTATGTGCCAGCTAATTACTTGTAATGACAATAATTTTTTGTTTCACAAAAGTAATACTACAACAATCGTGTGATGCAACCTTACTTACAGATTCATCTCCGGTAATAAACTTAATACTTACAGATTATTAGGAAGAAGTTATTGAGAATTAAATAACAGCTCCCACTGTACAACTTTATCTATCATGTCAAAAAAGCAGACGACTCGAATCATCCAATTGACAGGAAGAAGATATAATCCGCCCCTTCCGCTCTTTATGTCAATATTCAAGCATTTGCAAATGTTTTGGTTGTAGCTGTTTGCTTAAGCAAACCAAACCCCCTTCAGCATTTCTATCTTAACTCGTGGCAATGATTTTATCCCAACTTCACAGACCATAGGAATGCAAGAGTCACCGGATCTGAGTTCTTCCTAGGAATGATGCTCCGATTTCACTTTCAGTGTTCTGCATGAAAAAGTTCCATTCATATAAAAGCTGCTTATTGTCTTTCCAATACATAGATTAGGAGGTGCACTATGAGAAACAAAGCAAGCAAATGTAGGGAAAAATTAAAATCTGTAAAGGGCTCACATAGCAATATGATGCATCCCTCATTTAACAGGTAACAGAAGCTGAAGTATTTCTAAATTACAGTAATAAAAAATTTAATACTTTCAACACGAGATGGCATGTGCCAATACACAATTAGTTCTCAAGGAAATAAACTTCATATTTTTATGAATCAAAAACCCACTAAACTCATGGTAGAAGCAATGCGCTAAGTTATTAATGACAAATGTTGGCACATGTGTCAATTATTTGTTAACGTCATGCAAGTTACCTGAGATTTTGGAGATGGGAACACATTCCAGAACCTCAGTGTTTCATCTCCTGCTCCTGTGACAATAGTCTACAACAATAGTTGTCACAGTTAAGGACTAACATGTATGAAATGGATATATAAAGAAGTACAGTTTATTCATTAATTGACCAAGGTTTATAAGTTACCTGCCCATCTGGAGAGATGGCGAGATAAAGAACTCTATATGAATGGCCAGTAAGGGTCGCTAACTGCATTACGGAAAAAAGGTTAAAAACATAAATTTAGGAAGTAAGGATATCTACCAATGTACAGAGACGTGCTTCTTTCAAAGGCTCAGGGTATAGTACCTTTGACATCGTAGGATATCTCCAAACTATTATCTGGTTTTGTGAATATCCATGGGTGCTGACAAGTTCATTGACATTTTTAGACCAAACAAGATTGCACACCTATCATAGGTAAAATAAGAATTAATACATCTTAGTAATGGTCATTACACACATATCTAATTTTATATCAGCTAACAATTTTTAAGCTAATAAAAAGGCCAAGTACTGTGAATTCAATTCACTTTATCACTTTTTTAAGCTAACAAAAAGGCCAAGTACTGTGAATTCAATTCACTTTATCACTTTTTTAAGCTAACAAAAAGGCCAAGTACTGTGAATTCAATTCACTTTATCACCAAGAATAATATCACCTAACATTTTTTGAGCTAATTAATTTTTTTAAGCTAATTAAACCCCTTAGACTATGACTACAGACACTCAACATTCGTGCAAACAGCAGGGAATGATGCTCAGCTAAACAATAACTACTACTCTTGAAGTGTTGATAAGCAAAATAGAAAGTTCAGTTACTGTATCAAAGTCGCTCCATTTTGTGTTGTGTGTTCTGTCATCTGCACTTTTGCCACACAAATTGCTCTAGAACTTTCCAAAGCAATGCATCTTGACCAGAACAAAAACCATTTGGCATCAACAATGCAGGGAGTACTGAGCAGTGCTTAACTCCAAGTATAAAACAGTACAAATAACATCTCTTCAAATGATTCAAAGTGACATTCGTGTTGTTAGGGCCCCCTTAGGGGTTAAAAAGTCATGCAAGATTACACCTATTATATTATAAAATAGTTTCAAATATCGGAAGTGTTTCCCAAAAGGGGCAGTAATATGACATATAACTAAATAATATCTCTTGTAACAGACATGAATCAAATCTTTATAACCAAGCCATATATGTTATTGAAAGTGCATAATGATGGGCAAGATTACCTGACTACCAGTATCCATGCAGCTCAGGTGTGAATTAGTGGTTGTGTTCCAGAACCGAATGCATCGGTCTGCGGTACCACCACCCGAAGCTAGAAGTCCATGAAGATGGGGCGACCATGCAATTGCTTTCACAGCTGCTGTATGCTCACAGTATTTCAGGACAGGTTGAGTTGAATGTTGATTCCAAACAAAAAGCTGAAATAGAGTGAAGAAAATATCAATTACCATTTCCATCGGATGCTAATTCATGGCAGAGTAATGAAAATTAATTTAGCGAGAGTCACGGCCAAGTAAATGATATTTATTATTTATTTAATTTTTGAAAAGTAGACTGAAGAAATATTTTTTTTTTAACATACTCGATTATCATTTCCACCAGATGCTAATTCACGATTATCATATGACCACTTCAATCCACAAACCTATATCAGAACCAGTAGAATATCAGCCCGAGAAAACATTAAAGATATAAACATGAAAAATGGTAAAATATGATTTGAATAAGAAAAGCTAATTGATGCTCAACCAAGCTTAATCAAAGTTGGAATCTGACCTCTGACTTGTGTCCACTTAGCTTACTAACATAATCTTCCTGAGCACGTATATCCCGTTGAAGAATACTTTTGTCCCGGCTTCCAGAAGACAACAGAGATGTAGTCCAGGCTAAGGCCCCAACACGTAGCCGATGGCCCTCCATAGTTCTTATCCTTTTACAACGAGAGGCATCCCAAATCTGCGAAGTACAAGGTAGAATCATTAGGTATTAACCCTGACTAGTGACTACCAATAGTTACTATGCAAAGATTTAGCTTAATGAGAAGTTAATACAATATCTTTCTTCAATTTCATGGTGGCAGTTTAAGGTTTCAATATATTTTAACAAGTTGGCGGTCAAGTAACTATTATTGAACTCAACTCAAACCAAACTAGTTGGGAAAGTAACTTGACTGAAAAATAATTTAATATTACTGCTGAGTTATGGTATTAACTTTCATAGAAATCCCAGACGTAAATAGAGGGAATACTATGCATCACAATCATTGATTGAAGAAGATGCTTTGGTTAAAGAATTCTTCAATAGTCCCTTATATATCTCAGCCCAAAGTGATATAAATATGTTTCACTGCTTCAACACCACTGCAAAAGAAGTATCTGGCTGTTTTAGGTACGTAAGACCACGCTTGTCTTTGCTTGTGTATGTGTATCAGTCTGGTCCAAATTTTTCTAGAAGTGAGTTTAATAAGAGGTAACTCAAAGTTTTCTTTTTTCTTTTTGTTTTTTTTTCACTCCGAAGAGAAAATCAATTTTAGCAGATCTGCTCTTATACAACTTGTTGGAACTAGAGAAAAGTAAGGATGCCCAAAGTTAGGCACTCATTCATCCCTCAGCATGTAAGGATAAGAATCAAAACTTCCACACCTCGGTTCCTAACTAGTGAAAGTCAATATGGCATCAAAGGTTAAATTTTACAGCAGAAGAGACTATATTAATCTTCTATAGGTTTCTGCATAGGGAAAACCTACATATAGTTTACACATCATTGATTCAAGTGCATGCTGCCTTTCAGTTAAGTAAATGCACAAACTAACAAGTCCGTCTTGTTCAGATCGGGTTCCAAACAATCATACCAAGGATTAATATTCTAAAGCTGTTAAGGTGTTCTGATTGATTTCTTCCTATCAATTAGTAGAAAGCTGAATATGTTGCTTGTCATTAATGATTCTAAAACAGAAGATATCATCATTAATATTTTCATAACTGTCATGTAATTGTAGCGCTCATTCTCTTATACCTTCAAAGAGACAACTTCGAATGCTCCAACAGACAAGGCGTTGGCTAGTCAATTGATTTCTGGCTTAGCTTAGGCTACTATAAGGAACTAATAACATAAAATTCACTACATATGACACCATAAAGAGTATGAAAGAGAATAAAGACACAAGTTTTTCAACACATAGTGCTGGCAGTAATTAGTTGACTTGAGCTAGGCATGAGCTATTAGTAAGAGTACTCTAGCTGGCTAACCTAGTTTACTGAAATTACTATTTCATATTACAATTCACAAACTGACAAAGATTCGAATCATTTTACTACTTAATGATAAAATACCCTTCTTCTTCTTCTTCTTCTTCTTCTTCTTCTTTTTTTGGTATAAACACTATTGAATTTAAAACACTATTAGTATCACCTGGAGTTTGCCATTGCTAGTTCCCACGGCAAGATGTGTACCACGCTGCGCCCACCCAACTGAACAAACACTGTCATCAACTCCCAAGTCACACAACTTTGTCACCTGTATATATCATACCAGTAGAATATCAGTCATATAAGAACACTAAACAAGAAAAGGGTAACCTCCAAAAGCACAGAAAAAACACATTTTAATGCATGAATCTCAAAAAGAATAAGCAGATCAAAAGTCAAAAATTCACCTTGCTACTGCAAGCATTCCATAAGTACACACAATTACCCAACCCCACAGCCAAAACATTGTGTGAAGACCAATCAACAAGATTCAGATAAAAATCATCCTGCAAAGCAGGTGCATCCAAAACCTATAAACCAAATTCAGAAAAACACCCATAAGTACCCAAGAAAACAATACCTACTATAACATATCCCTCATCACCAAATTGCAAGAAGAAACTGAAACCCAAACCTTATAAGGTGATCTTGGAACCTTCCTTGGAGACTTGACCGGGCTATGACTAACCCCGGGCAGCTGATCATCATCCGACCCGAAAGGTAATAAAGAATGCAAAGACTGACGGGTTTCGGACTTAAACCTGAAAATATTCCGGGTGGGCGGACTACTCGGTAAATTCCTGGGGGTCGACTTTTCGGGGGTGACGGGAGGAGAGAAGCCCGAGTCCGGCCCGAACAATGCGGTGCGCAAAAGGGTCGCGTAGGCGGCGGAAGAAGATGAGAGAGAGTCATCGGAATTAGGGGGAGCAGAGATATTGAAGAGAGAGAAATTGGAAGAAGATCGACTGGGAATAAAGCGATCGCTGTAAATCGTGCGGGATGGAGAGGGCTGGTACCCTAGAGAGAGAATATTTGTTGATGGGGTTGTCGGTTGGAGAGAAAGGGAGGGTTTTGATGACATTGTTGGAGGAAGATTCAGCTGAGAAGGAGAAGATGGGGATTTGAAAGGGGATTCGTTTGTTATTGTTGGAGCAGTGGGATTATTGTCCATGGCTGAAATTGAGGAGAGAGAAAGAGAGAGTTGTTGTGAGATTTTAGGTAAGATGATGGGAGTTTAGAGATTTAACAGAAGGAGGAGGCTGTTAATTTTCCCGGGAAAAAAGATAAAATAACTGAAGGTGGAGCCGTGGAAGAGTTGGGGTTTGCGCGAAAAGTATATAGAATAGGTGGGGCCTGGAGGTGAACGAGTAAATTACAAAAATAGAAAGTGTTTAAAAGATCTTGTTTCTAATAAGGGAAAACCTAGACTCCGAATAAAAAAATTATGTGAAATTATTTAACAATATTATACTTTGTACATTTATAATTTGTTAAAAATGATGATGCATGTTCTTTTAAAAATAAAATGTAGTAGTATTTCTTCTTGTTGGTTTTTTTACCCTTTAAGCTAAAGGGAAAGAGAATCATCAATTTTATATATAAACTAGTATTCTTACACCTTTCAACAAGAATTAGATAATTTTATTTACCATAGTAACATTCATTTAATTATTTTAACAGAATTAAAATTCCTTGATTTATTTTTTCAAAATATAAAGTTTATCAATTCCTATCGAATCGAATTGAATTGAATTGTATTGTATAAAAACACTAATTTATTGACCATTCTTGGTGAATTTATTCTCAAAAGGAAACATCTCTTATTTTTTTATGTATTAAAATCCATAAGGAAAAACTAGACATGATAATTGGATTACAATTTCACCTATTTATATTTTGAAATACAAAATACTTATATTTAATTTTTATGTCCTCCTCAATTCATAAGGCCCATAGACAGTTCCTGTTTCATACGGCCCATTTCTTGTATCAACTTTGAGCAGCCCAGCCCAGCTCAATTGTGCATCTTCTTCTCCAATCTTCACCCACTAGCCAGTAGCCACTACAATATCATTATAATTACCAACACAATAAGTTTGTCTTGAATTTAAAAAAAATAGAACACCTATAGGCTGGCTAGCGCAGTAGTAAAAGTGTAAGCGTGCACATAAGAGGTTCAATTCTGATTGATTGCCAATACAAAACTAAAAGATTCAAAGAAAAAAACAAATGAAAAAGTTGTTGAAACTTCCATTAGCTTCCTACAACAATCTCAAAGAGATGTACTTAACTATTTTGCCTTGTTGCATTGTGGATGGAGTACATCTGAATTTTCCACAACACCTGGAATTGCTGGTAACAGTAGCAGAAAATTTCAGCCCCCCAACATGGTATTACAAAAGTCAAAACCATAATCTCAATCCTATGATATATGATGATCTACAAGTACAAGAATAACAATAGTACTACATTAATATGAGTTCACCAAACTTTCATAAGACAAAACTGGTTCTAATTATGCATTCTATGTGTAATTCCTCGTTGACAAAGAATCATGAATATTTTCCACACTGAACAATTCAAGAAGGCCATGAAAAAAAAATCAAGGAGGAGGAGGAGGAGGTCTATACTCGTGCTCAATTGTGGGTACTGTTCTAGTGCTAGTTGCAGTATGAGCTCTCACATGCCCAACCATCGACACTTGCAGAGCTTCCTCTTCATAAGTCCTTCTCTCCAATTCATCCATTCTTGCTTTCTTCTTGACCTTCACAAACATTGCAATCAAAAGCAGTCCCAGAAGAGAAGCACCAATTGCAGCACCAATCGAACTTCCAACCGCCACTTTCCACCTGCTGATTACCTTCTTTCTCAATGGTATCAATGGGGATTGAACAACCAACCCAAAATGACCATTCCCCATTGCAACACAAATATTATGGGACACTTGATTACTAAGTGTTACCTTACCATCATGTTCAAAACTAGCACACATCGGTATAAAACCTGTGTTGATATTCACAAGCCTTGTAATGTTACTGAAATCTATGGTGATCGGACTTTCCCTGGCCCTGATTCCAACCTCAAATGGTGTACTAAAATTCATGTCATCACCGGCATTATAAGCTAGTAGGCCTAGAACAGGGGAAATGAGCTGATAACCTGTTAACTCATAATTATCATAGTATATAGATGACCAGTTGTGTCCAAGATTTTGTGTCACAAGCAAAACTCTCACAGCACAAGGGCGGACTGTAATACCAATGCCTAAATCGAATTCTTTAAATTTTGCACCATATCTTCGGAGACTCCCGCAACGAAACCTTATAGCATTGACATTGATCCCTGACAGATTTACTGGTAAATGAAGGGTGTGTAACTTACCTGTCCCAAAATAGTTGTCATACGACTGGAATGTGTAATCTCTTATGACTAGATCAAGAAGGCGAGCAGATTTGATCCCTTGAGCTTCAGTAATTTTCATTGTTCTTGAAGATGCCAATGAAATAATCATGAAAGTGAGAGCAATGAGATAGCCCATTTCAGGAATTGAAAGACTGGATCCCAAGAAGTAGTTATCTAGCACATCATAATATGCTAGTTTTCATGGATCTCTTGGGAAATTAAATGTTTGGAAAATTTAATCTAGCCAACCTTTTCTTTTCTATAGATGGGAAACTGGGTTGGAGTTGGGAAGAGTAAAGTTGGGGCTCTTTGGGGAGAACTTATAATTCGAAGAAGCTTTCATAAATGTAATATGAAGTTACTTTTATATTTTATTGAGAATATACATTTGGTGGCCTGAGATTGTTTAGCTCAAAAGATTGCCTGCTGGTATGGAGAAAGTGCAGATTAGTTGGGCATAAAATAAAAAAAGTTAGTTTTTTTGCAAGTAAGTTATGTTTATCATAATCTCCATATTCCATACTCTGGTTCATTGATTAATAAAGCTTAGTGAGTATTATTTTGTACTTTGTTGGTTTGCAAATATTATATTTGGGATCTGAACTTGTTTATTTTAAAATTTAGACTTGAGATTATATTAGTCTAGAGATTATAAAATGACTATTGTCTTTGAATTATAATTATAATCCCGAGATTATAATTCTAAGATTAATAATCTTGGATTACAAACAAACATAGCCTAGAAGTCTAATTGAATGGGGTAGGCTTGAAATGAAGATATGAAGAGTTGGTTAGAAGGTTGGAGAAATGATTTTGAGCATGGGGTTCATCATGATATTTGAAGTCAAAAAGGAGAGAAGGCGTGCCTAAGGAATGGAATGAAGCAAAGTTTTTTTTTTCTCTATACGCATGGGGGTGGGGGTGGGGGGGGGTGGGGGGGGGGCACAATACTCTGATTGTGTTTGGTAACATGCTCCCCCACAACAGCTACTTTGTGGGTCTCATATGATTTAATACTACCTCCATTCCATAATAACTGTCGTTTTAGCTTGATGCACATGGATTAAGAAAGTCATTTAGTGCTATCATTTATTGATTAAAATTGGTGTGAAATTTCATCACTACCCCTTTATGGGAAGTTGAAAACTATTAATACAAGGGAAAAATTTCTTGGGACAATGAGAGAAGGTAGGGGTGATATAGGAAAGTAAATAATTTATTCTTCTAGAAAGTTGTAAACGACAAATAAATTGAGAAACAAATTTCCTTCTAAAACGACAGTTATTATGGGATGGAGGTAGTACCAAGTATGCATGGCAATTTCATCCACCATTAGTTTTTTCTTTTATTGATCTCCTCTTTTCAAATGGTGTTCATCCAAACTATAATCTAAAGAGAACCGAGTGCTAGTAAAACTGAGGTTTGGGGTTCAATTTGCACATCAAAATCAAACGTTTTAAATGGTGTGTACGCGTCATTATATAAAGGAAATGAAATATATACCGGAGTTTGGAGCATATAAATTGGGAAGCGATAGCAAATGCTTGCTATGATATTATTCGGACAAACACATCTATGACTATCCACAAAAAATACAAGAAAAACAACGGTCTAGATTTAAAATATTTACCCTTTATTAATAGCGGATAACACTTCTTTTAAAATTTAGATAGTCCGTTTCTCCTATAGATAGCCTGCCTAAATAGTACCATAGCAAAC
Organism: Panax notoginseng; assembly: GCA_016801055.1. Classification (NCBI taxonomy): domain Eukaryota; kingdom Viridiplantae; phylum Streptophyta; class Magnoliopsida; order Apiales; family Araliaceae; genus Panax; species Panax notoginseng. Next base: position 5,663,136 of record CM029020.1, read on the forward strand.
ATTTACTATGGTATGTTAAGTTGATTAATAAACTCTGTTGGTATTTAAACGATTAGCAAATTCTACTATTTAAAGAGTCTCCAACAGAACAGGGAAGAGAAACAAAGAGAAATCGCAATGAGGGCATAGGAGACGAGTCACCTCCAACAAAATGGTAAGTTTCAATATTAAGTGCAAAAACATGTAAATATACCCTTTCACGATACATATCTTAACAAGTTGTGATTCAATACTATTTCTTTGAACTGTAAGGATAACATAAAAAGACAAGAAATTGTCAGCAGATTTGGAAAAAGACTAAAAATAAAATTCCTCAAAGGCTTGAAAATGCAAAAAAAATTGACAGATAATCGATGTTTCAGAACATCAATGGAAATTCCCCATTGTCTTGTAAGTCAGTCCTACATTCCAGTTTGGAGGAGCGACGTTCCAGGCTATAATAGTCTCTTTGGATGTGTAGGAAGTGAGCTTGAAAGAAAGAGCCTGACCTTTCAGAGTTGCGAAAGCCTGGTATGAAGCTCCCCAGTTATGGCTCATGCTAATCCACCCTGTTTTGCTTCCCTTCACCCACATGCTAGCAATGTCACCACCTCCAGCTACATTCATCACATATACCAACAACCAGAAACCATTTCCTTGGAAAGAGAATTGAAGCCCGCCTGTTTTGATGCATGGTACTCTGCAAAATTCAATCAGATAAAGCATATAAGAATCCATTTTTCTTTTTGCCAAAATCTTTTTGGAAACGGATAAATTCACAACAGATTTCGATTTCACTGTTACTATACACTTTTCATGTGGTAATATAAAAAGAGTGTTGTGAAAATATCTATTTCCTTTTTTTAACTTTCAAGAAGTACTGTTGTTTAAGTTGTCACTAGCCGCCACGTCATCAGTGCATCACTTTTTGTACCCAATAGATTCATTTTAAGCCTACCCAACTAGTTTGGCGTGGAATAGGTCGCTATAGTGTTATTGCTAATAGGAAGGAATATTTATTACCTGCGGTACATGACGGGAACAATGCCAGCCTTCCACTGTGCGATTTTCATGAAGGCGGGCTTGGCCATATCAAAGTGGGTTCGAGGAGGGTTGCACCAGCCACCATTGTTGGAGTCTTGGGACCAGTTGGGAGGGCAAATGTTTGTGGCGGTTACGGTGGTGAAAGGTGACCCTTTGAAGCACCAAGGAGATTGAACGCACTTTATCTGATAACAAGTCCCGCATGCATATCCATTATTAAACAAGGTTGAGCTTAAAGCTGCAGTATCTACGCCATAACCGTTATTGAACAAGTTTCCATAACCACAGGCTCCTCCTGCAAACCGAACACATACAACAATTAGACATTGCTTATATTCTTCAGTTAAGAATGAGACAATATCAAGGGTAATGTTAGGAGTCATAATTTTTTCCCATATATAATGTGACATTGAACAAGTCAAATTGTACTTTATGACACTATTTGAAACAAAAAAATTTAGACTCCTAGCATTATCCCGACATCAAACACAATAATACTGAACAAATGAACGAATTTAAGGTAGGTAAAAAAGATGTGATCAGCCACATACCCATGGTTGCAGAGGCAGTCTCGTCGCCATAAAAAGTGGCATGGGCGAGGGACCATGGGCTAGGCTGATATACAGGGGCATAACCAGAAATTGATTTAGCGAAGATTGTCACCAGCATTGCCATCATTAAGAAGTTGAAGCTCCATGAATGGCGGAAAGAAGCCATGGCTCTAAACTCTGAGTTGTTATTAGGCAGGTATTATTATTAGGTCCTACTGAGTTGTGGAGAAAGCACAATGCCCATTGACTTTGTGCATGTACTCCTTATATATCCAACAGCAGAACGCAAATGGAGATTGCCTTCGTGCTTTCACGAAGGTAGTTTGTATTCAAGTCAAAATGTGTTTGTTTCGAATAAATAACTTAGTTTTGTATGTCACGTAGTTATAAGAAAGAAAGGGATATTATTTGAAATGGGTGGCAACGTGCGGGCAGGTATAAGCTATAATTATATTGATCCTGATGGAACCAAATGTTGGTGAAAACCGTGAAATCTAATGCTGAATGCGTTTGGATTAATGTTGTACAACGTAATTGAATGATTTTAAAGTATTTTAAATGTATGTTTGGTTATTGTTGTTGGTGGGTGTTGTCACAAAATTATTACATATATCTATTTCATTGAAATGTATTTTATTCCACTTTCTCTACATGAAATAAAAAAACAAAGGGATATAATAAATTTTTATTCCATTGGAATGGTTTATCCTCAAAAATAATAATCAAATACACTAATTTTATTTCATTCTCTTCTCTATTCCATTTCAATTCACCTATCATAAGTACTTAATCCACATAATTGCAAAGTACCATCCTCACTATATTAGCGATTATTAGCTTATTAGATAGTAGATTTCCTCCCATTAGTGACTTCCATATTCAAATTCATCCATTTCTTCTTGGCCATTTTCACGGGAGGAAAAAGAAATACGAATTTATTTGATCCAATTTTATAAACAAGAAAAAATCGCAATTTTCTTTTTTGATATCGAATAATTCAGCTTCATGTTATAGTATTGAATACCAAACATTTAAACCATGCAACAATACGTGTAGCTATTGAAATTCATTCTTTAACCGAAGATTTGATAATGGGAAAATAAGCACACATGCTTGAGGGTGAGTGGGTAGGCTGTAAGGGAGAGGCTTAAGGGGAATCCACTAGCCAATAGTTACAGGGCACAGCAACAAAAATCACAATAATGGCGAAGTTGAAAACTAATAATCAGCACCCAAAATAAAACCCTAATAAGCAGCTTAAAGTATTTCTTTATTTACTTGAAAGCATTTCCTTAGAAGACGAGGATCATCTTTAAATTATACACACATATGTCATACCATAGAACACAAGGTTCCAATTACAAAATGACATCATGTCTCTCTAGTAGAGAACAAAGTCTGTATGAGGTATACACATATAAACAGACATACTACATGAGTCTTATATGAACCTACAACAATCATACAGTAGTGACAACTCTTGCCTCCCAGAACCTGAGTTTTATGCTTGTATTGCAGATCTCTCCAGGCAACTTCCAAAGCTTAGCACCAGTTCTTTACTTATGATCTCTTCATATAGATTAATCCTGCATTCATGACTGAAAAGACAAGTAGTCGAGTATAGATTTTGGTCTGCATATCACTCTCTCTCTCTCTCTCTCTCACACACACACACACACACACACACACACTACTGTTAAGAGTCATCTAATACAATGTTAATTCAGCCCCTTAGTGCAACACGAATACATTAGATGTGGAAAAGAACAAATAGCAATGAAGCAAGAAGAGTTGGGACTTGAACCAAATTGAACCGACAATAAGGCCCGAGTAAAGTTGTCTGGCAAGCTCGAAGTTGCAGCCCTATAAACTGAGTGTAACTAGCGGTAAGAGTTACTAAAACAATGAAAATAATCTACCTAGTATATATGTTATCTGATTCCAATAATTATGTTAAAATTATTTATGATGAAATTCTTTAGCAAATGAACTCTAGAACTTAAATCTCCAATAGCCCTAAGAAAGTGAACTCTTCAGTGCAACCTTAATTGAGAAGAGCTTGCAGCATAAATAGGGTAGATACCTCCATTCAAGCATTGGTTCCCTCTGGAAGCGTTATCAAGCGTGTGCTTGAATCATACTCCAAGCTCGTTTGACAACTGAGGAAGAGTGCCAGGATTAAATTAATGATAAAGTTGATTTTGCCTCATTGGCCAACAATTAATAATCACTGGGAAGTAAACCATATCAAAAGGTACATAACTAGTGTAAACAGCCACACACTTACTTAGTGCACTTAATAGTGTTGGTTGAACCACCATTAGATATTGATAAAATGGACCCAAAGAAAGAAGTGTTCTCAGTACCACAGTTCGGGCATGGACCCTAAAAGATTATTTGTTAGTACCGAATTACTTATCAAACATTCAGGGTCTATAAAAACCTACAACTGATGTGCGCAAAGATCCTACCTTTAAGATCAAAAAGTCTTTCACAATAAAGTTTGTAAATGTTTGGGATAGCCACAATATGACGGGAATAGCAGCGAACCAGGTGAAGATAAAACTGAATGGCTCCGGAAGCTGTAGCTCAAGAACTCAGAAAATTTAATTAAATATGAATGATCTGTATATATACTGAAGAAGTAATAATGAATTAATCACATGGAAAAGGAACAGATGCATCACGTGATAACGAACAAACCTTTCCTCACACAATCACTTTTACTTCACTTACAGTTTGACATGTTTAACATATGTTTTGTGAGAGAGGTAGAGTATTCACATTCCGAAATAGCACTAGCTTTTACAATTCTTATTTAGATAAATAACTGCCTTTTACAAATCTTTAAAGCAATAAGCACCATTCAAAATGTTATGTCAATTTGAATTATTCACGAATAATTCATTTAAGGGCTGTTCATTTGTTAGAGGACAGAGATTGTATAAGATAGATTTATGCATTTAATCAAAAGTAGGATGTTTCAGGAGAATCTCATCTCCAGCAAATTTTTGACACATAATCCCCACGAATCCATGAGTAATTTTATAGAGTGACTAAGCCCTCGAAGATTCCATGAGTATATCAAATTCATTGAATTGAAAGCTTTTCAGGTCAACTAAAATCAACACTTGGTAAAGTATGTATAAATCATATTTATTTCGCATATCTTGTTTTAACATACAACAATGTCAATGTGCTAAAATTGTATTTTTGATTCTTGGGAACAGTTTCAAGTGTCAAAAATTTTATTGATGAAAATGGCCTAGGACTATGAGAAATTGACAGCCAACTATAGGCTATAACCCATAACAATTTGTATCTCATCATCACTTCATAGAGTTTAAACAAACAAGAAGAAGACACACATAACTACTCACCTCCAAGAGGTATGTGATCTCAAATCCGGTCAAGTCATCCAGGAAGAAAAATCTGTTAAAGCAGATATCATACAAACACTTAATAAACTGATGGTGTAACAGGAGATAGATTGACACACTGAAAGTTTGCCATCAATTGCATAAAACTCTAAATGTTTATAAAAATCACTAATAGCAAAAAAAATTAAAAACAAAAGAGAAAAAGAAACAGTCTTACAAGACAAAGTGCAACTAATTATCACAATGTTTTATAATTACATCACAACTTAATTGAATGTAAACTAAAAAAATGTCGTAATGATTATATTTTATACAAAAAAGTAGGGGGGGGGGACTAAATAATACTATTTACTCGGAGCCATTTCCAGTTGTAAGAGACAAAAAATAGCACAGAAATGAGAAACATAACTATAATCATCAAGCATACAGCAAAGGTGCTAGATGCTTTTTTCTTTTTCCTTATTTGAGTTCTTTCTTGATAACTAAGATAGATGCTTTTAACCTTCTGCTTTGGAAGATTTTTTATTAATGACATTTACAAAGTAAGCCAATCAATCTATCAATGGGAAACGTAAAAGACACGATTCTGTAAAGTACACAATTTTTCTAAGCAAATGAGGATGCTCAATTTAAGAAGTTTAACTGTTACAAAATTCAATAGACTTGTGATTTTTGATGAGGGAAGTAGGATTGATTTGTTGGTAAAACTATAAGAGGAACCTTAGTTGAGGTAGTAAATACTTAAAACAAGATCATCAAAGAGAACGGTCTTGAGAGAAATAGATGGCAGAAATCTGAACTTATTCAAATTTTAATCCTTTTACATCTGATAAATTACACAGCTACTTACAATCCCAATGCGACCACGGCAGCAGGGACATTTAATAGGAACATTTTGAGATAGTCAACATATAAATCACTGTAAACCTACAAAACATAATATTTATCAGAAAAAAATGCACATGCAAATCAACAATTAGTGATAAACCATGAGAAAAATCAACATTTTTTAAATACTTCAGAACTCAATATTGAACTGATTTCAAGACAAAGTCAGGCTATTAAATTTGCAGAAAGTCTGGAACACAAAACACAAATTCAGTCCTTAATCAGATAACTTTTCTGACATAGATACAAAAACTCCTATGACAATACTGCAAGTCTGCAATTGATCCTCATTACTGAACACCTCATTAACAAGAAAGAACAATTATATTTGACCATCCAAACCAGACACTGCAGAACAACCATATGAACTGTATTCACAGTATCAGTATCATGGATGGTGGTAGACTATAGAAGTTAACTTGGGATGCTAACATTTTCTATAAGCAATTTGAGATGCTAACACAAGATTGAAATGTGTTACAAGCTTAGTATCGGTGACAACTGAAAGTCACCATCCTGAAATGGGACACATTTCAGGTGCAGCTTATGTGTGGAGAAGACCAGCATCACAATTTGTATTTACTACTACATACTTCTGATACGAAGATATGAAAAATTCCACACCTTTTCTAAAATCTAGAGGCTTGTACCATAGGATTTGATGAAGTTATTTCTACAAGGAGACTAACTTGAAGCAAATGAAAGACATAAAGAGACAAGTGAGAGATTGTAATATCAGCCTCCATAATATTTGAAAAATGTAACAACACCAGTAAATATCTTTGAAATAACTTCCTGAAACCATAAGTAAACTTAACTGCCAGGATTGATATGAGACTATGTAAAATATGCTTTGATAAAATAAAAGTTAAAAGTGAAATTGTCATATGTTCATAACTTAAACAAAAATTTATCAACAATAGTCAGAATTTCAGATAACTGAATGCAGATGCAGTACCTAGAGTAAAATAAACAAGTGAACATAAAGACGCAAAAGAAAGATGTAATATATGGCACACACCTTTCTACTTCGAAGACTGCATCGTGGTCCCTCAACCACAATATCACTTCCGTCCATCTAGAAACCAAAAATATATATATACAAAAAAAATTGTATTTATATGCAATAGGACATATATGTGGAACAGTAGAATTAGTAGCATAAGTTTATACTCCCTCTGTCCCACTTTGGATATCAAACTTTTCATTAGGGTCGTCCAAAAATGATTGTAATAGTTAGGATTTCAAGACATTATTAATTAAATGGGTCCCACTTTAATCCACCTCACCTCTCCTCCATTGGAAGAGAAAGGTTAATGGACTCACTATCTTTGATTTTCAAGTTTTGACAAGGAATAGAACTGAGAATAGACCCACTATTTTTGCATATCTTAAACTATTTGTGATCTCAGTTCCACTTTAAGCATGAAAATAAAGATCATTTCAAACAAATTAGATGCATCTTATTAGTTGAAGAATGTACATATACATATAAAAGACTACAGACCTTTAATTGAAGCTTTAATTTGTCATACTCTTTATCTGTCATTATTGGATTTCCAGATACATAAGCCATGGAAGCTTCCAGGAATTTCTGCTCATCAGAGCCTGCATTGTATATGAATCAATTTTATGAACCAAATATAAATAACTGATAAAAGATTTCATCCAAAAGAAGGCAGAGGGGTCCAATATGTTGAAAGCATATACTTAGCATGACAACACTGCTTCCTTCCCACATTAGCTCTTCCTTGAGGTTATCAAATTCCTCATTTGACATAATAGCCTTTCCTTCGTAATAGAACGACTGTAGCAGAAACCAGAGAGGAAAACTTAATATTTATTATACTAACTATAAAAATTTAAAAAGATTTATATACCATAAAAGGAAAAATCTAATAAAATGAACCATTATTTTTGTCAATACCCATTCATATAAAACTCAGCAGAAGTATGCAAGAAACTGAACTGGACGTGTTTGAGCAGAAATCTAAACAGTAAGGTGGAATTTTTGGTAAGTTTGTTTTGTTTTCCGATATATGAAATTAATAAATATCTTATCACAGTTTCCTCATGTAAAGTAGAAACATCAGTTGGTCTGGCTCATATTGGTTTGGAATTGTTTTTTCACCATTTTTGGTCTGGGACTCTAGTGGTTCCAAAACAAGACAAACATCTTCATTTTCTTTCTGATATTTGGGAGAGAAGGAAACAAAATAATAACTACTTACCAATCATGCTCGGGTTTTGTGATTTAGATTTTTTGGAACATAAACAGATATATATATATATATATATATATATATATATATATATATAGGAATGACAACAGTTACCCAATGGGCCCTTCGCGCACGTGTGTGCACATGTATAATTATACCATATCAACGAAAGAGGAAAATTATTGCAACTAAAAATAATGTGCTTTAATACTTGTAATGCTTGTAGGAATTCCTGTTCCATCTCCCCTATTGACTTCTTCTTTTTCTCTATGCTGCAATAGGGCAATATCTTACTGTCATCAACCTCATCTTCCAGGACCTGACCTGTTAAGATAGACACGGGGGGTTAGAAAATGCAACAAATGACTGGAACTATTATGAACCAAAAAGAAATCAAAGATTCCACAAATGCAATTAAAGGATAGAAGGTAAATATCCAGTTACTGTAAAACTTGAAGATTTTTTGGCTGCACTCATAAAAAGCATCTATTTGGCTATTTTCAAGGAAAAGAGCACATTTTTGCCCAAGTGCAAATCATAATCCCAAAGAGTCGGTGCTTGTACTTGACCATAATTTCATTGTTGTTAACTGCTGCTTTTTCCCACCAAGTGTGATCTTAATTTTATAGCGTTATTAAAAAAAGAGTGAGCTTTTCAGTACCGTTATGATACCCAAAAAACCCTTAATCTGGTCCTCACCCACACTCATGAAAGGAATCCAAGTTGAAAAATGATTTACTTGGATTCCAAGTTGAAAAATGATTTACATGTTAGATTAGTTGATGAAAAATGATTTACTTGTTAGATTGGTTGATGACTAAGACAAGAAGATGTGATTCTAATTTGATTAAGAGAATAAATTGCTTCTATTTAATAGGAATGAATTAGGAAGAGTACTATAAATAAGGCTATGAGGGAGTTTTATTTTGTACACGAGAGAAACTTGGTAGCAAGAAGGTACCGAAAGAATAAATTAACAGTTTATTACTCGCGGGTATTCGCCGCCATCTCCATTCAATTAAAAACTTGAAGACTTTATTACTTGAGATTTTTTGAGTGGTGAAGTTAATTAAATGTAAATTTGCACTCTCTCAATTTATTATAAGCTCATTATTTTGATATAGTGGAAATTCATAGTTTGGTCAATTCCACAATAAATATTATGTCTTGCTTGTGGATGGTTACTACTCTAATATGATACTTGTGAGAGTATTGAAATGAAATGCGGAGATTGTTGAAAAATTTCACATGAATGTCATATCCGATAAATCTTAATAAAGTATGGTGAAATCTTTTAGGTACAGAGGTGGTCCAACATGCTTATGCTCATTAGGCCGTCTACACCATCCATCGTTCAATTCCACTACATAATAGCTCGGAAATACTTAATAATAATAAACATACAAATGGATTCATAAATCAAAAGGCTGACCTGGCTGATCAGTAGCGGCTTTAGGGGAAAATATGATCAGCCTGCGCCGAGTGGACAACTCTCGACAGATGAATTGAATTGACTGAGCCTTTAAAGAATAAGACGGAGAAAAAGAAAGAGAAATAAAGGGCTTTCGAAAAGGGGCAGTATAAAATCGAGGGGTTATTACGGTAAACCCAAGTTTGGCGGCCATTTGTGGCGGAGACGGCGGTCGTGAAGGTGTGGTGGGCGAGGAGAGATAAATGGCTGCTGCATTTGTGAATTTGTTGGGAGGGTTTTAGATGCGACAGAGGAAAAAGATAAGGTAAATGGAGATGTGTGGAGGGAGGGAGGGAGCGACTCTCTTTTGTTATTTTGTCTCTTTGTTATCGAGAATTGTATTTCCCTCCTATAAAATCAAATCTGCCATGTCATCACTTCTTGCTGTCCAATAATTTTGGAATGACATCTGGCGTGCCACGTCCAATATTTTCAAACATGTGCCTCAAATCATCTTAACTGAAAAAGTTATCCGATTAATGGATTACGAGTTCCGTTGTTAAACCAATAACCAAAAAAAAAACATATTTATAAGTAATAATAAAATTATAAAACGTTTCAACTTTTATAAATTAAAATATAATAAAATTTTGTTACAACATTATTAAAATTGATTAATTTAAATGTTAAAATATTTTTATACAAAAAAATATTAAAAATTAATTTACTAGTCAACTTAACTGACCGGTGATCAACTGATTTAATTTAAGTTTTGATCAAAATAAAATTTGAGGCGTTCAATCCTTTTACTTGAATTGTATTTAGAATTTATTTACATACATCAACCAATATAATTTTTTTCCTTTCTAATTATTGAGATTGGTGGACCCATATTGTTGTCCTTTCTCTTTCTTGTTGAGAAAAATTAATAAGAATGAACTAACAATTCATTGAAAAGACAAATACATAATACAAGTAGGCTCATTAAATTTATTTTAACTTGAAAAAATTACTTCTATTTATTTATTTATTTTGTTTCAAAATTAAAGATAGTGTATTTTTGATTGTATAATTCAAAATTAAACATGTATTTAAACTATAAAGTGGCATAAAATTTTTAATATTTCATAACTCTTATTTTTAATTGATTGAGTTATACTATGTCACTACCATTACACTACTACCACATTCTTAATTAATCTTATAAGTATTTTTTAAAAATTAAATTTACTTTTTAAAGATGGTCATTTTATAAATATATGTCAGAAAAATGAATTGAAGGATGGTAGAACTTTTGAAATTTGTGGTAAAGAAGAGTCTGAATTAAAAATTGAGTTGAAGTTAAATTGTTAATGAATTAAGAAGTATGAAGGGGGGGTGGGCGTGGGGGTGGGGGTTGGGGCTCCTGGTGGTTAAACCATCCAATAAACACAGGCTACTCTCCGTTTTTAGTCTCGTATAAAATCAACTTACCACACGTGACCTCTCTTTTTATTTTGTGCGCAAGTTTCTCTCTGGTAGCTGGTGCCTGGTAGCTAGCTCCAACCTTCTCCTCATACTTGCTCTAAAAGGACTCGACTATAAAATCCCACAGCTGAACATGCACACTACTTCAAACTTCATATTAAGGAGAACTCAACAAAATAAAATGGTGGCCACCTCAGTAGCTTCTAGAGTTGAAAGTTTAGCCAGCAGCGGGATTCAATTAATCCCCAGAGAATACGTTAGGCCGAAAGATGAACTAACCAGCATCGGCAACATATTCGAAGAGGAGAAGAAAGATGAAGGTCCTCAAGTACCTACTATTGACTTAAAAGACATAGGTTCCGAGGACAAAGCGATTCGAGAAAAATGCCACCAAGAAATCAAAAAGGCAGCCATCGAGTGGGGGGTGATGCACCTTGTGAACCATGGCATATCGGATCAACTCATGGACCGCGTCAGAGTAGCAGGACAAGCCTTTTTTGATGAACCCATTGGTGAAAAGGAGAAGTATGCTAATGATCAAGCCACCGGAAAGATTCAAGGCTATGGAAGCAAGCTAGCCAACAATTCTTGTGGCCAACTTGAATGGGAGGACTATTTCTTCCACCTTGTCCTCCCTGAGGACAAGCGGGACATGTCCATTTGGCCTAAAACACCCGTTGACTATATGTAAGTCTTTTAATTCTTAAGCTAAATAATTTCTCAAATTGTACATAATGTGTATTGTTTAATATTATTTCTAACAACGTAAGAGTTTAGAGCAATCCATAACTTTTTTCTTCTGACGGTACGTTAAACTTTAGCCAATTTATTATTTTCAGGAACTGATCTGAAAACATTTAAATCTTAGTCATTTGTACTAATTTTTTAACCGTGAAAGATTGGTTGGCTATAGTCGATGCTGGATATGGATTGGTCTAGTAATACTCATAAAGTTCGTCATAATTTAGGTATTTCTATTATTGTTTTACTTTAGAGTACTTAGCCTACCATGAACTTGTACGATGCAGTCCGGCAACAAGTGAGTATGCTAAGGAGCTAAGAGGCCTAGCAACCAAGATCTTCTCTGTGCTCTCTCTAGGTTTGGGATTGGAAGAAGGTAGGCTAGAAAAAGAAGTTGGTGGAATGGAAGAGCTAATAGTTCAACTCAAGATCAATTACTACCCCAAGTGTCCTCAACCAGAACTAGCTCTTGGTGTTGAAGCTCACACTGATGTAAGTGCACTCACTTTCATACTCCATAACATGGTGCCCGGCCTGCAGCTCTTCTACCAAGGCAAGTGGGTGACCGCGAAATGTGTTCCAAACTCCATAATCATGCACATCGGAGACACCATTGAGATTCTAAGCAATGGCAAGTATAAAAGCATTCTTCACAGGGGAGTTGTGAACAAGGAAAAGGTAAGGATTTCCTGGGCTGTTTTCTGTGAGCCTCCTAAGGAGAAGATCATCCTAAAGCCGCTGCCAGAGACTGCGACTGAGGCTGAGCCACCACTCTTCCCTCCTCGCACCTTTGCTCAGCATATGGAGCATAAGCTGTTCAAGAAGAGCCAAGAAAATACCGACACAAAAATTTGTCAGCCACAGGAACATGGGACTAATCCTCCTAAAACTAAAACTTCTCACCCACAAGAACAGGGAACTAATCCTCCTGAAAAAAGAATTTCTCAGCAACAGGAACAGGGAAATAATCCTCCTAAAAGTGGTTAATTTCCCAATCTCTAGAACAAGAAAGGTGCCAGCATCGCCTTTTAATCTTGCTACCTAGTTATCTTGGTGTTTGTGTTAGACATTTTAGTCATAACAGGTAAAATGTTGGCCACAATATGGAATACTTTCCAGTTTCTAGGGCCATATGTTTTGCTTAATTTATTCAATAAATTTGTTGCATTGTATTTTATAGTATGTTGATTATGGAAATTGTGGTTAGTTCAATTCATCTGCAATATGTTATAGAAATTTTAGTGTGGAACAATTTCTAATTTTGCTATAATTGGAATACCCACAAAGTTTAGTGATCTGCTATCGTGAAATTAACTCTATATATTGGGTTTATTAGAAATTTAGTATTAAAAAAAAACAAAGAAAAAAACAACTGCATATTCTGTTATCAAGAAAAGAATAGTATAGCAGAACCCAAACGAAAGAAACAGGAAGGCCTTCATCCTAATAGAGTTCTACCCATTGATCCAATTATCTATACATAGTCTGGTTCGAGTTCAACAAGTTATAATCGTTACACAATCAAAGTGATATGAAAAAATAATTCCATGTACAGCAACAAGAACTCCTTGATTACGGAATAACATAAATATGATGATATCGGCTTACATTTATGAAGATTGTATTGGTAATGCATAATCACTTGATATGTTTGAAGCAGAGACATCATTTTCTTCATTCAAGCTTCACCTCTGACAGCAGAGGCTTATTTGAAAAGAATGCGTCTAAGTTATCCATAGTTACGCCTACCATTGCTGCAAATGATTCTGGGGTAATAACAGCTTTGTGAGGAGACAGAACAACATTGTCCAATGCAAGTAGCTCTTCTGGCACATTAGGTTCGTTCTCGAACACATCGAGACCAGCTCCTCCAATCTCACCTCGCACCAAAAGTTGTACTAATTCCTTCTCGTCGATGAGAGCCCCACGCCCAACATTAACGATAACACCCTTCTTTCCCAGGGCAGTCATGACATCCTTGTTAATTAAGTGGTGCGTCTCATTTGTAAATGCACAACAAACAATGAGAGCATCGCTATTGCTTGCAAGGTCATGAGCAGTCGCGTAATAAGGGAAGGAAACATGTGCCTTCTTCTTCCTAGAGTTGTACGCGATGATGCAGCCAAATGCCTCTAGCCTTTTAGCAATCTCAGAGCCAATACTTCCTAGCCCCACGATCCCAATACGTTTCCCACCTAACTGCAGTATTTAACAATATAACTGTTAAAGAGTGGAATCGTAAATTAGTAAAATGATGCATCATCAGCGTACAGGAATCAAGAAATAATTTGCAACGGTGTTAAAATTCTAACAAAACAGAAAGATCATTGGCATTGACTTCTCTTATCCTCCATCATTAGTCTTTTGAGTTTTGTGCATCTAGAAGTAGTAAAGTTGCTAACAATCCATAATAAATTGATGAAATTCTAATCATGTGTTTTTGAAATGGCTAAAAACGTAAGGAAGAATGTACTTGGATAAACTTTGATTTAATTTCTTTCTTAATCCTATGTAACTTAACTATATAAAAGCATGGCTGGATCCAACCATAGCACATTACTTTTCATCAATAATACTTCATTTTCATAAGCTTATTTCTTGATTCTAACATTCTTGATGAACAATTTGGTCAAAGCACTAAAAGCACTAATACTTTTTTATCATGAATTATTAATATAGAGAATTGAGACCAACGATACCATCATCACCATACAAACATCTAACATCCAAAAGAAAAATATGTATTAACCATTAAAAACACGGGTGTCCTGGAAAACGACCAATTTTGTTGCAGTGAAAATAATACTACTACTTACAATATTATTACGGGGAAGCTTTTAAATCATTAAACTTTACAGAAGTTAATTATTGCAACATTTTACTAATTTCATAGGAAAGTACACTAGTTAGCAGCAGGAACAAAATACTCTCTGTCCTAAAAAAGTAGAGATACACCACTTTTAAGGATACTCATAGTATTAGAGTATTAGTTAAGAATTCAACCGAATTGGTTAGCATGAGTTTATTTTTGGGTAAGTTGGTCAATTGATTAATAGAATACTGACACGCAGACGAGGTTCTATGTGTGTCAATATTCTATTAGTTAATTGTCCAATTTACCAAAAAATAAACTCATGTTAACCGGATAAGAATTCAACTATAGTATCACCTATTTAAAAGAAAACTTTATCAATGGAATTACAAGATTGACCTTAGAAGCAAGAGTGTACTCTCTCCTCACAGGCCACAATCCTGCCCGAACGAATCGGTCTGCTAAGGAGAGCCGGCGGAAAACGTCGATCAGTAGCCCGACGGCATAGTCGGCGGCATCCTCGCTGAATGCATCGCCGGCGTTGGTGACTTTAATGCCCCGGCGACGACACTCAGCGAGGTCGATGTGATTGATGCCAACGCTGGTGCCCACCACACACTCGACTGACGGAAGCTGCTCTAAGGTTTCGGAGCTGACGGGGGATACGCCTACACAGAGCAGGACCCGGACGGACGCGGATAGGGTTGGAAAGGATGGGTCGGATGGTTCGAGGAGGCGGAAACGGGTTTGGACCCACGGGTTAAAGGAGAGATCGGTGTATTCTGGGTTGCGATGAATTAGAACCAGAGGAAGTTCATCTTTATTGTTGCTTGGTTTATAAAAGCATTCTTCTTCTTGGGAGGAGGCCATTGGTGAGTGAGGCTGCCGCTGCCTTGGTGTTGGGGAGAGTAAATTTTAGTAGTTTAACAGCTAGCACTTGTGGATATTTGGTCGGTCGGATCATCGGTATATAATACTAAAATTATAAACATGTATTCGTACAGGCTGGACAACAAATGATTTGTTTAATTCCATTCCTGTTTGGCACTTGAACAATAATTTTGCTGCGGGGAATATATTCCCTCAAATATTATTGTGCATTGTTAACCAAGTCCAATGCAAGTAGTTCCTCTGGTACGTTAATCAGCTCCTCCGATCTCACCTCGCACCAGAAATTGGACTAATTCCTTCTCGTCGATGTTATGCATGGCCCCACGCCCAACATTAACGATAACACCTCTCTTTCCCAGGGCAATCATGACGTCCTTGTTAATCAAGTGTCGCGTTTCATTTGTTAATGGCGTAATACGGAAACGAAACATGTGCCTTCTTCTCCCTTGACTTGTTGGCGATGATGCAGCCAAACGGTTCCAGCATTTTTGCAATCTAAGAGCCAATATTATAATATTTTTTTCAACTGAAATTTTTACAAAATCTAGTGATTTAGGTGTTATTTCGATACATATAACAAACTGACAGATTGTAGAAGACTGTTTTTTATATATATATCCAAATTGTACTAAAATTACTGAATTTTATAAAAGTTCCAATGAGAAAAAAAAATATTATATACTTTTTGAGAGTCAAAGGAAAGGAAAGGAAAAGATATATATATATATATATATATATATATATA
Source organism: Panax notoginseng (assembly GCA_016801055.1). NCBI lineage: Eukaryota > Viridiplantae > Streptophyta > Magnoliopsida > Apiales > Araliaceae > Panax > Panax notoginseng. The sequence continues at coordinate 5,679,267 of CM029020.1, forward strand.
TATATATATATATATATATATATATTTAATCGGTCGGAATTCCTAGTCCCCCTAGGATAATTGTATACATACAAGGATCGATCCATATCTAACGTTGTAAATTTAGGATAATTATATACAACACATCGTGACCGTCCATCCAATAATCTAACGGTTTAATAGAAGTCTCGTCCGCAGTTTAGTATACAGTATTTTACAGTTTTATACTGCGGAGCGGATAAATGATCAAAATATTCTTCCTTGTAAAAGTCTTCGTCTGCAGTATTAAAATACGGAGCCTGAAAAATTTTATAAAAAAAATTTGGCAACCGCAGTATTAAATTGCGCAGCCTGGAAAACTTAAAAAAAAATGGCATCCGCAGTCTAGTACTGAGCAGCATAATTTTTTTTAAAAAAACACTCGACAACCCGATATATTTCACGTCCTTCTTTCTCTTTCTTCTTTTTCCTACTAATTGGAAGGGTTTTTGTGATGCCATCGTTGTCTGAATAACTTTTCAACATTCTGCTATGCTTTGTGACCTTGTTTTTGGTACATTCGCTCTTCAGATCGGGGAGCTCTCACCAGATGAGTATCCGGAATATAACAGCGAGTTCGAATCCTCTTCAGGTCAACCTCTGTGATTGTCGACGGAATATTGGCATGTGCATGCCGTTCCTTACTCCTATTGAATGCGGAAGGGTTAGAATGGGGCTTCATTACCGGATCCTTACTAGAAATTGCAGTTGTCGGATAGGAGGATGAGGCTTCTTTGCCGGAGTTTGGGTTTGGTAGAGTGGCCGTAATAGGAGTCGCCCGAATTGGAGAATTTTGACTAGTGCTAGGGGTTGCCATTGATCGTTTTTTACAGAGAAGGTGAAGAAAAGCTATGGAAGGAAGAAAAGAGCTCAAAGGTCTAAAATTCAAATTGGCAGATAAAACTGTCAAATTTGGTAAAGTTTACATTTTATACTGACGGTTACACGAATTACGAAGGCGGCACATTTAATTTCTGGCAATGATAAGAATTCGAATGGGGAGCGTCCGGGTTATTCCTCAGATATTTTATCAAATTGGGCCTCCCGTTTGGACTTCCAGTTTTCAGCCCATCTTTTTCAAATTTAATTCTTAACTGTTTGGGCCTTTTACGTTGGACATCCGGACATCCTCTGCTTTAACTTATGGATCAAATCGGGTATGTCTTAGTCACCCCTTATCATGGACCATTCATAGTTTTCTATTAAAAAATTCTGTTTAATAAAAAATTAGGGGGCAATGTTGGGTCCTGATATTTCTCATATTGGGCCTTGTGGATTGGGTTTAATTATCCAATTAGTCTATTGGGTCTCCCCTATTGGGTCTTGAAGATCGGGCCTAGTCTTCACATTATATCTCTTTAATATTGGGCCAGGTCAATGGGTGGGTCCATTAGATCTTTTAGTACCTAAGTCTTTGACTTGTAATGATGAAAGGAGGTGACTATTGACCAAAAGTCTGAAAATCATTAATGTGGATGAGATTTTATCCGGCCGGCGGCATGCACAGTGGAAACAAGGTGACAACCTGCATGAATCCGGCTGGGATCAGTGAGGGATAGGGAGCTATGTCAGATAAGAGTTAGTGGCACGGTAAATCAGGCAAAAGAGTATAACCTAGCAAGGAAGTCTCTAAGAAAAGGTACGCATACACACGACCCACATTTTTCTTATCTCTCTAGAGACGCTAGATATTTTATCCTCCATTGTTAAACCTTGAACGACCTGTACTGACTCTCACGCCGGAGCTATCCCCAAACGGTCCAGTCGTCAAGCTTTTGGTGTTGACTGTGTTTACTGTGCAGGATTAGGGCGTCTTACGTGATTCGGACGTCACCAAAGATCTTGGCGTTAACAGGACTAATTCCTTCTCGTCGATGTTATGCATGGCCCCACGCCCAACATTAACGATAACACCTCTCTTTCCCAGGGCAATCATGACGTCCTTGTTAATCAAGTGTCGCGTTTCATTTGTTAATGGCGTAATACGGAAACGAAACATGTGCCTTCTTCTCCCTTGACTTGTAGGCGATGATGCAGCCAAACGGTTCCAGCCTTTTTGCAATCTAAGAGCCAATATTATAATATTTTTTTCAACTGAAATTTTTACAAAATTTAGTGATTTAGGTGTTATTTCGATACATATAACAAGCTGACAGATTGTATAAGACTGTTTTTTATATATATCCAAATTACACTAAAATCACTGAATTTTGTAAAAGTTCCAATGAGAAAAAAAAATATTATATATTTTTTGAGAGTCAAAGGAAAGGAAAGGAAAAGATATATATATATATATATATATATATATATATATATATATATATATAATCGGTCGGAATTCCCAGTCCCCCTAGGATAATTGTATACATACAAGGATCGATCCATATCTAACGTTGTAAATTTAAGATAATTATATACAACACATCGTGACCGTCCATCCAATAATCTAACGGTTTAATAGAAGTCTCGTCCGCAGTTTAATTTACAGTATTTTACAGTTTAATACTGCGGAGCGGATAAATGACCAAAATATTCTTCCTTGTAAAAGTCTTCGTCTACAGTATTAAAGTACGGAGTCTGAAAAACTTTATAAAAAAAAATTGGTAACCGCAGTATTAAACTGCGCAGCCTGAAAAACTTAAAAAAAATGGCATCCGCATTCTAGTACTGAGCAACATAAATTTTTTTAAAAAAACACTCGACAACCCGATATATTTCACGTCTTTCTTTCTCTTTCTTCTTTTTCCTACTAATTGGAAGGGTTTTTGTGATGCCATCGTTGTCTGAATAACTTTACATCATTCTGCTATGCTTTGTGACCTTGTTTTTGGTGAACGATATCATTTTTTGTTGTACATCGAGTGTTTTCTTTCTCAATCAACCATGCATACTCTCATGAGTCTCATCAATTACAGTGGTAAGTTTCAACCCAAAATTTTATTTTGTGGGTTTTCAATTGGTTTGATTTTTGGGTTGAGCTTAGATTTTGGTTTTGTGACTCAGAGGGGAACCTTTTTTGGATCTTTTTGTTTCTTCTTCGAACAATTTTACATTGATTCGGTCTCAATATTTTTATGCTTTTTAACTGATGTGTGGAGAATTAGAAATACACCATCTTCTTTTGTTGATTTGTAACATTGACATTTTATTATTCATATGACTTCGGGATAGGGAGTTCGGGTCTTGCCCAGTTGACTTGTTGACTTCGGGAGTTGGGCTTCAGGTTCGGGCGACAATAACAGATGTCTTAGGGTCTTGGCTTCGGGATCGAGTTCCTACGAATCGGTTCAAAGCTGCTTTGGGATAGCGGATGGCTTCGAATCGGATTTTATGATTGGTTGAGTTCCCGTATGGTCATGGCTTTGAGCCCAAGTTCCATGTCCACTTTGGAGGTGGTGTTCGTTTTGGGTTTCTTTGATGACAAGTGCTTGTATTGGTTTTGCAGTTTCACCCCATAGGCTAATAATTATAAGGCCATAAGACAAGTGCATTCTCTGATCCTATATCATAATTTTTAAGAAACTAATATGATTGTGTCGTGATGATTTATTTCATTTATGAAGATATATGAAGTAACAATAAATTTGAATATATATTCTATGTTCTTGTCCTAAATTTTGCAACCGTCTTTGTTTGATTCATGGATCATGTATGAATAATGTTGATGTTGATGAGAGTGAAAGAGAAGGGAATTAGAGATGGGATGAATGATAAAGAGCATTCATAATAGTTTCCTTATCATCACTACTCTGCAGTGTTATTGAGTCATTATGTATAATAGGGATTCAATTTTTTCAATATGTACTCAACAGTTTCCTTATATTGATTCCAAATTTGAAAATTTAAAGTTCCAACCGTCAAAGCAAGTTTTGGCCGTTGTAATTATTTGACCTTTGTATTGGCTTCATACATTAGAGCTTATGATAGATGTAATATACCACAACCTCTTGTTTTTAATTATAAATTCGATATTAATTTATTAATCTTTTTTGAAGTAAGTATGTGTTATTTTTAAATTTAAAATTAATATAAATTTAATCAATACATATTGTAACTTATTTAGAAAAAAAATATACTATTACTTATAAAATTTATTATTTTTATAATTCTTAGCAAAATTATTAAGTTTAAGAATGCATCGAATGTACTTATAAAAATTAATAATAATCTTATAATTTATAAAAGAGAGAGTATAATTTATCAATTGTATTCCACTGTAAAATAATTTTTACTTTATTTTAAATTTTAAGTAATTTATGGAGTGAGTATTGAATGGATTGTAACTGCAAATATACATATGATCAATATTAACCTTTAAAAAGCTAATTTGTGATATTTTTAAACTTAAAATTAATATGATTTATTTAAAATTTGAAAATAATAACTTTTATAATTAATAGTACTTTTATAATATTTATAATTATATGGACATAAATTAAATAAATTTATATCAAATTTAAATTTGAATATGTTTGAAATTAATTTTTAAAAAATAAGTCGATGTTAATTTTATAATTTGAAAACGAAATGTATGATTGATGAGTTGTCACTTAAAAATGAGAGGGTGAAATATCATTTTACATATACAGAGAACGGTCTCAGCTCTCCTGGTTTGGGAGTTTAACAGAGATTGGGCTGCTAACTGTGTTATGAGCTGAAGTCCATTTCAAATATCCTTGAACAAACAGAGAGGTCACAACCGAAGATGATCTGCTAAATGTCACTTGATATGTTAATTGTTGGTTCACCTCTGTGAAGTCAATTCTCTCCGGCTTGACACTCACAAGGACACCAACTGGTGGCATAATTTCGATTTTGTACGATGAATTTGCCTTTCCAACATTAGTCACAGTTCTTGTGTATTCCTGATCCCCAGACCCAAGTATGATCGAAAAGGAAGGGTAGTTTAGTTGTGCTTGTGGTATGCTCGACTCATTCAGGCAACTAATTTTGCGTTGTGCAACAATTCCAACATGGTCATCTGTGTAACCCAAACCACATAAATAAGGTATGTAATCGTCAGGATGAATGTCATAAACAAGTCCAGGATCATTGGCTCTTGAAGGGTTAACATGGCCCGCACCAATAGCAAAGGCGTCAGCCGGCACGAAATTTTCATCCACAAAGGGCTTATTATTGAGGTTTAGCACATCAGCAGTAGTCATGATCGCGGACTTAATTGCAGCTGGTGACCAGTTAGGATGTGCGCTTTTGAGAAGAGCTGCGACTCCACTAAGATGAGGACATGACATTGATGTGCCAGACTGAACATTGAATGTGAGTCTTGCATTAGGGTCAGCAACAGAGAATGACCATGCTGCTAGAATGTTCACCCCAGGTCCAATTATGTCTGGTTTTAAAATTCCCGGGTTTTCTATGCTAGGACCTCTTGAGGAAAAGGAAGCAACCACAGGAGCCAGAGGGTCTCCAATGGAAGTTCCTTTAAAGAAGATTGATGTCGTAGGTTCTGCTGAATGCTTTTATTTTCAGCCCTGCGACATGGCTAACATGTGTTGCAGGGAGAACGTGAGCTTCCGCGGTAGTGGTGGATCCATCGTTTTCTTGGTTCATCAAAATCATTGCTGCACCACCAGCTTTTTTCACCACCACTCCTTTAGCAATTCTTGTAACCGCACCCCCTCGCTCGCATAATACTATTTTTCCTTTAACATCAGTTTCTTCTAAGGATCCTTCAGCACAGAAAGAAGCATTTGGTTTGCCGCCGGATCCAGCATAAATAAGAGGCATCATTGCTGACGAAAAAATTTCTGGTTGGAACAAAGACTCACCATCGAACCCCTCACCGTTTCCAAGTTTTGCAACGACTTTAAAGCTCCTGTCAATGGTGCTTGCTCCAACAGTTAAAAGCCATGGAGCTTCATTTGACACAGTGATGTTGGAAGGGCCAATGTTTCCGGCTGAGCAGCTTACAAATATTCCTTTCTGAATTGCTACAAAATGAGCCTACAGCGAGGACATCTTGATAGAAGGGAACTGAAAATTTACCCACAAGAGACATTGAGAGCACATCAACTCCATCATTGACAGCAGCATCAATCCCTGCTAGTATATCACTTTCAAAACAATTGTCTACTTTGAGACACACTTTGTAGATTGCCAAATGAGCTTTAGATGCAACCCCAACTGCCGTGCCATTAGCAAGTCCTAGCACGCCAGCATTTTTCACGAACCTTCCTGCAGCTGTACCAGCTACGTGTGTTCCATGTCCATTTTCATCAATTGGTGGCGGCGCAGTGTTTACTCCTGCCATTGCTGAGTTGTTAAATGACCTTGCACCAATGATTTTATTGTTACAATTCGATGTTATGAATTCACACTTTCCTTTCCATTTGGCAGGTGGAGGCGGCATTCCTTCATCACTGAATGAAGGATGGGTAGGTAAAATTCCTCCATCCAAAATTCTAATTGTTGGGTCATGATATTTCACGTATTGGGCCGAGTGGATTGGGCTTACTTATTTGATTAATCCATTGGGTTTTCTCTATTGAGTCTTAAAGATATTGGGCCTAGTCACCCTCTTATTCCTGTTAAATCCTTACGAGATCGGGTCGGGTCAGTGGGATGACCCATTAGATATTTTAATATCTCTATCTTTGACTTGTAATGATGAAGAGGAAGGACTGTTGACCAAAGGTCTGCAAATCATTAATGTGGATGAGATTTTATCCGGTCGGCGGCATTCACAGTGAAAAAAAGGGTGACAACCTGCATGCAGTCGGCAGAGATCACTGAGGAGTGGGGGGTTGTGTCAGAGGGTAGTGGGTGGCACGGTAAACCGGGTGAGAGAGTATAACCTAGCAAAAAAAGACTTCATGAAAAGGTACGCATACACAACCTACGATTTTTATCTCTCTAAAAACACTAGATATTTTATCCTCCATTGTTAAACCTTGAACGGCCTGTACTGACTCTCACGCCAGAGCTATCCCCCGACGGTCCAGCCGTCAAGCTTTTGGTGTTGACTGTGTTTACTGTGCAGGATTAGGGCGTCTTACGTGATTGGGACGTCATCAAAGATCTTGGCGTTAACATTGGCGCTAGAAGGAGGGGTGAGTTCTAGTGTTCAAGAGCTTTCAATTACAAATATTTATTTGTTCTACGTTTTCAAAGATGGGGAAGAGTAGGGCAGATACACCTGAAGGACAGCCAATGACTGTCGGTGATTCACCACCACGAGTTTCTGCTAAAGATCGTTTGGGACCTACATTAAGTGTTCATGTTAGCACAGCGTCCAAACGTTCGCATGGAGATTCTCATCCCAGGGTTGTGGGCAAGGCCAAGAGAAAGCTAGTTTTCACAGCAGAAAAAGAGTTCAGTCGCGGTCTGAAGCGAAAAGAAGATGAAAGAGCCTCCCGACTGGCTAAAATGGCAGACGAAACCGATAGAGCCATGGAGGCACTCATAAAGCAACGACAGGATATAGCTGAACAAATGGCCTGAGTAGCAGAGTTGAGAGATGAGGAGTCCAGTTATGTTCAGTCCGAAGAGCGAGGACATAGGAGGGGGAAGGAACCTGCTCATTCGGAGCTAGGGTCTCGGGGCCAGCATCGAGAAATGAGAAGATCAAGAAGCTCTACTCCTCGGAGGTCGAAGCAGATACAGCATCCTGCCGAATTTAGAGAACAGAGTCGAAGTGAACAGAAGGGACGATCCCGAGATCGCACTCCCGAGAACACGAAGAGGGCGCTTGTTGTTGCGCATTCTCACCATAGTCACCGGACCCTGAGACGAAACAGATCCAGGGGTCGTACACCCGATAGTCCACCTAGGGTACTTCGCTCTGGAGACCGTCATCATAAAAGTCCTTCGAAGATTGGGGGTATTGTGGCTAAGGACCGATCTGCTCAAAAAAGGAGGGAGTCATCGGAGAAAGAAGTCTCACCACAACCAGAAAGAGTAGAATATCTGGTAAAAGGGCTGAAGGCGCTCCAGAAGCAGTTAGCCGAGGTCCAACAGGTGAAGGATACTCCGGAAAAGAAAGCATCCCCATTTTCCTCGGATATTCTTAAGGAGAAGGCAGACACCACCAAGAAGTTGCCTCGCATGGAAAGTTATGATGGTTCGGGAGATCCTTATGACCATAGCCAAGCATTTGACCGGTTAATGGATTATTACGATTTTACTGATGCTGCTAAATGTCACATGTTTGTTACGACGTTGAGAAAGGATGCGAGACAGTGGATGGAGACTCTGCCTGCAGATTCAATTTCGTCATGGTCCGAGCTCTGCGACAAATTCCATGCTTGTTTTGGGAGTAACCGAAGAAGAGGGAAGCCCACGGGTTCTTTGGCACAGGTCAGACAGTACACCAATGAGTCACAGGGTCAGTATGTGAAGAGGTTTCGAGAAGCCGTCGGTTAGGTGTCAGATTTGAATGATCTCCAAGCTGTGGGATTGTTTCAGAATGGTTTGGACCTGGTAAAATCCGAGAAGTTAGTAAAGAAGCTGATGTTCAATCATCCGAAGAGCCTGGCAGAGGCGTTCGACAAGGCGGAAGGTTATATTGTTGTGGAGGAGGCTATGAACAGCCTGAAGCGTCCCTCTTCGAATCAGATGAAAGAGGCAGAAATTCCTAAGACCCAAAGTGATCAGAAGAAGACGGGGGGGTATAATGATCGGTCAGAAGGCGGTTCGAAGAAGTATAACAGCTCATGGTGACAAGGAAATAGTCGTCCACCTGCTTCTGCCTCGAAGGTGAATAAAGTGTATACCAAACTGAACACAGACAGGTCGGTGATTTTAGACCAGATCAGGAACCAACTATTCTTCGAACCACCTCGTGACAATTATAGGACAGGACAAGACAACCCTCGAAAATATTGTGGCTATCATCAAGCTGCAGGCCATGATACTAATGAGTGTTGCAACCTGAAGGATTTCGTGGAAAAGAAAATTTAGAGCGGTTTGCTGGTTCAATATGTGGCCGGGAGGGATCATCAAGATCAGCAGAATGTCGACCGTACTGTCCAGACGGTTCAAGTAGTTCCACCCACTCAAACTGCTCCAGTGCCGCCGCCGAGGCATGTCGTTGATGTTATAACCGGCGGGACGTCCGGGAAGATAGTAGGGAGGAAAAGGAGAGGATATCTGGACTCGGTCATGTCGATGGCGAGTGCTCTCCCGAAGGCAGACAGGGCATTTCCAGTAACTGTTATCTCTTTTACCAATGCAGATTACCCTTCAAAGCCTATCGAACCACATGAAGGAGCGTTGGTGATCACTACACAAGTGGGTTCGATGGATGTGAAGCGAATGATGATAGACAACGGGTCTTCTGTGGATATCCTGTATGCCCATGCTTATCATAGGATGCATCTCGAGGGACGAAAGATGGAGGTTGGGCAGGAGGCTCCTTTATACGGTTTTAACAACGATCCCGTCAGGGTTGCAGGCACTATTGAACTCCCAGTAGTCTTCGGCACAGCTCCTCAGCAGGTAGAAATAACATATAAATTTTATGTTGTGCATGTAGATTCGGCTTACAACGCCATACTGGGAAGACCTACCTTGATGGCACTCCAAGCAGTGACTTCCATCCCTCATTTCAAAATCAAGTTCCCTACGGCACATGGAGTGGGAGAGGTTGCAGGAGACCTGGATCTGGCCCGACGCTGTTATCGGAATGCTGTCATTTCTTCAGGAGTAGGGGTCAGCAAGCAGAAACAAACCATGGCAATCGAGATCGAACCCTTTACCGAAAGCAGTTCGGAGCCATCGGTTATTCCCACAGGAGAGACTGAAGAGATCGAGCTGGTCCTTGGAAAGAAGGATAAAACAGTGAAGATTGGTTCAGGTTTGCCAGAACCTCTCCGGACAAATCTTATGGAACTTCTTCGCTGTTATGCGGATATCTTTACATGGGAGCCACAAGACATGCCCGGGATTAGTCGAAAGATTGTCGAGCATCGGCTGGATGTGGATCCATCAAAGAAGCCAGTTCGGCAGAAGAGACGGATCTTTGCACCTGAACGACGAAGGATCATTGATGAAGAGATTGCGAAGCTGATAGCTGCTGACTTCATCTTCGAGATAGACTATCCGGAGTGGATGGCAAATGTAGTGTTGGTACAGAAGCAGAATGGGAAATGGTGGGTTTGCATCGACTATACCGACCTGAATAAAGCTTGTCCGAAGGACTTCTACCCTTTACCCCATATTGACCAACTTATTAATGCGACTTCGGGGTATGCACTACTAAGCTTTATGGATACTTTTTCAGGTTATCACCAAATTTCCATGTGTGAGGAGGACATTCCAAAGACAGCATTCATCACACACCGTTCGGTGTACGCCTATAAGAAGATGACCTTCGGCCTGATTAATGCTGGGGCCACCTATCAGAGAATGATGAATTTTGTCTTCCAGAAGCAGCTGGGAAGGAATATGGAGGTGTATGTGGATGATATGATCGTGAAGAGCACGACGACTCAGAAGCATTTAGATGATCTGGAGGAATGCTTTCAGACAGTCCGCCATCGCAAGCTGAGGCTCAATCCTACAAAGTGTACCTTCGGACTCGGAGCAGGAAAATTCCTGGGTTATCTGGTTAGTCAGAGGGGCATTGAAGCCAATCCGGAGAAGATCCAGGCTATTCTAGACATGAAGACTCCTCAGTCGTTCAAAGACGTTCAACATCTAACCGGTAGGATTGCAGCTTTAAGGAGGTTCATGTCCAAATCCGCAGAGAGATGCTTACCATTCTTCAACACACTGAAGGGACCGAAGAACGCAAAGACATTCCAATGGACTTCGGAGTGTGAAGATGCCTTCCAAGGCATAAAGACCTATCTGTCTTCTGCTCCCCTATTGGTGAAGCCTACCCCAACAGAGACCTTGTATTTGTACCTTGCAGCGAGTTCGTTAGCGGTTGGAGCAGTGCTGGTTCGGGAGGTCAGTGGAAAGCAGCGTCCGGTCTATTATGTCAGCCATGTCCTAAGAGATGCTGAAACCAGGTATCCAAATATTGAAAAATCTGCTTTTACTTTAGTAATTGCTAGCCGAAAGCTTCGGCAATATTTTCAAGACAGGCTCCAGATCGTCTACACGGATCAACCACTGAAGAAGGTGATGGGTAAGCCAGAAGTTTCGGGGAGGTTAGCTGCATGGACCATGGAACTGTCCCAATTTTTCATTGAGTATCATCCCCGAACCGCTATCAAGGGTCAAGCTTTGGCCGATTTTATGGTCGAATATTCATTTACCGAAGCAGATACTGAGTTGCCAGAAGCTGAGACATCTGATCGAGCAGTTGCAGTTCTTCAGCACGGTCAGAACGCATGGACACTGTATGTGGATGGGTCTTCTACGGTGAATGTCAGTGGAGCAGGGATTATCTTGACAAGTCCGGAGGGATTCAAGGTACAATAAGCCATTAGATTCGGATTTAAGGCTACAAACAACGAGGCCGAATATGAAGCAGTGTTGGCAGGAGTTCGGCTGGCGAAAAGTCTGGAAGTACAGAAGTTGATTATTTACAGTGACTCTCAGTTGGTCGTCAAGCAGTTATCGAGAGACTATGAGGCTCGGGGGACAAGGATGATCAAATATTTGGCAGAGTTGAAAAACCGACTTCAACACTTTGTCTCTTATGAGTTTCAGGGCATCGAGCGTAACGACAATTCTATCGCCGATGCATTGTCAAAGTTAGCCACCACGGAAGCCGTTATTTTTAATGGGTCAGTCTATTTGGAGGTCTTACAGCACCCGAGTATCCAACACGAAGCAGTAATGTGCATTGAGAGATCTAACTATTGGATGACTCCCTACATCGACTATTTGGCATATGGCATCCTTCCTTCGGATCAGATACTAGCGAAGAAGATCAAGTACAAGAGTGACAACTTCGTTCTTATTGATAGGGATCTCTTTCGAAGGGCATTTTCGTCGCCATTATTGAAGTGTCTGGTTCCATCTGAAGCTGAGTATGCCCTTCGGGAGGTTCATGAAGGCATCTGCGGCGATCATATGGCTGCTAAATCGCTGGCATATAAAGTTCTTCGGCAGGGGTACTACTGGCCAACAGTCTTCAAGGAAGCTTCCGAATATGTGAAGGAGTGTGATAAGTGTCAACTTAATAGCCCGATCCCACATCAGCCACCAGAAGAGCTATATTCGATATTATCCCCTATACCCTTTGCTGTCTGGGGGGTTGATATACTAGGGTCATTGCCAAAAGCTAAAGGGCAGGTCAGTTTTGTCATAGTCGCTATTGATTACATAACCAAATGGGTAGAGGCGAAACCACTTCGGCTGATAACGGAACAGGAGTGTCTGAAGTTCATGAAAGAATCCGTAGTGTTTCGCTTCGGAATTTCTAAAGTGGTGATATCAGACAACGGACGCCAGTTTGTGGGATCGAATTTTGAAGGATTTCTGAAAGAATTAGGGATCCAGCACAGGAAGACTTCGGTGGCTCATCCACAATCAAATGGGCAGGTCGAGATGACTAACAGAACACTGTTGAACGGGATCAAGCAAAGATTGGACGAAGCCAAAGGAAGATGGCCGGAAGAGCTGATCAGTGTATTGTGGGCTTACCGAACTACACCGAGGACTACGACAGGGGATTCACCTTTTCGATTGGCCTATGGTACTGATGCCTTAGTCTCAGTCGAAATTGGATCTCCAAGTCTTCGCGTTAGTCAATTCAGAGAAATCTACAATGACGAAGGACTAAAAACCAACTTAGATCTGTTAGAAGAAGTCAGAGAAGTGGCTTTGATCAAATTAGCAGCCTACCAGAGGAGAGTTGCCAAGCATTACAACAAAGGGGTAAAGCTCCGAAGATTTGAAGTGGGAGATTTCGTTCTCAGAGAAGCCAAAGCATCTACACCACATAACACGGGGAAACTAATGCCGAATTGGGAAGAACCGTATGAAGTAACTGAAGTACCAAAGTCCGGGACGTACCAACTGAAGGCATTGGATGGATCCGAAATAAAGAACACTTGGCACGCTGGCAGACTTCGAAAATATTTCCAATAGAGATCGAGTCAGTTAGCCAGAAGTCTGTATATGGTTGTTCAAAATCAATAAAAAGTCACTTTTTCACAACTGACCCTCTTCTTACTTGACCTAAGGCCACAATGGTGTAAGGAGGTATGGTAGGACTCGTTGGCCATTCGATGGTAGCCCAATTATTGGTTGCCTTGCGTGGTAGACAAATCCTGGATCCTATATTGTTTTTACCAAGGGTGGTAAATCAATGGTCACCGAAGTAAGGAGGTATGGTAGGACTCGCTGGTCATTTGATGGTAGCCCAATTATTTGTTGCCCTGCGTGGTAGACAAATCCTGGATCCTATATTATTTTTACCAAGGGTGGTAAATCAATGGTCACCGAAGTAAGGAGGTATGGTAGGACTCGCTGGCCATTCGATGGTAGCCCAATTATTTGTTGCCCCGTGTGGTGGACAAATCCTGGATCCTTATATACTTGTTTTACCCCGAGTGGTAAACAAGATCTTAATGGTGCAAGGAAGATCAGCCGAATTCACCTTACACATGACCGATCTCATACTTTGGTAACGACAAACATACATCACTTTATTTTACGCAAGTGTTGAATTCGGTTCAGTTCATTTAATTCAGTTCATTTCATTCTTCAACTTAACTGTTATATGCCTTATCTGATTCACTATCTAAGTTAAGTTCATACAGATTAATTGATGCTGAGTAATTGACAAGAAACGAAGCAAATAGAAACCATAATATTAAACCACTGCATAAAACTAAAATCTTTTTGTGATGAAGTTCTTAAAAATAACCTCAAGAAAAATAAATAATGTTAACATAAAGCTGGAAAAGTCAGAATAAAGCAATGACATCATCAGGCATTATCCTCTTCTTCTGATGAGTCTAACAGGGACGGATCCACATTTACTGCAATCAACTTCTCTTTACCGCGACTTCGACAAAGCTCATAACTTTCAGAATGGATCTTCATGATTTCGGAGCTGATTTCATCTGATCGTCGATACTCCTCGCAAACCTGCTTACGAAGATCCTCGGTTAAGGGAGGTCCCAGATCCCTAAGAGCTCGAAGTTCCCTGATCTCCTCCTCAAGCTTCTGACGCCTTTTCAGATGAAGAATATCTTGTGACTCTAATTTTTCGATCGACTTAGCCAGGATCTTGTTGCTGGCCTTCAACTCCTCAACTTTCTTCATCCTTAACTCATTCCGTTGCACCAGGTCAGCATTCATCTTGACGATCTCTTCGTGGTTAGCTTTGGATAACCTCAGTTCCTCTCTGGATGCCTTCACCTCCTCCTTAGTCTGAGCCAACTCATTCCGAAGGCCTTCATTAGTGTGAAGGAGACCTTCACGTTGAGTCCTTTCCCGAGCCAAATCCGACTTCAGAATGGTGTTCTCCCTTTTTATTGCCTCTTCTTCGGCTTCAGCTCCGATAGACTTCGGACCCAGACGTTCGAATACAGCATTCTCCTGCACGTGATTCCACATTATCTGATTAGTTTCGGATATCTATGTATGAAGATAAACATGGAAATTAAAAGAGAAAACCACTCACCTTTGCTAGATAGCTCATGCCTTCCTTAAGCAGATCCATGTTCGAACTGTTACCAAAGCGATGGTCGTCGGTCTCAAGAACGAAGGCATCAAACAGTCGAAAGGGAAAGTTGGCATTAAACCGAGGCCACATAGTTGGAGGGGCCATAGCGTCACGCTGGAATTCAGAAGGCGACTGTCTCAGAGGAGAGGGCATAGATTGATCACGGGTTGGTGAGGGATCCGTATATATGTTTTCCGGAGAGGTCGATCGGGCAGGATTAGGTTCGCAAACCGGTGAAGGAACTAAGGACGAACCTAGATAACTATCAGATGGTTGTTTTCTCTTACGGGAGAACGAAGGAATGGATTCGATTGGCTCGCCATCGCCTGGCACTTGAGTTTCCACAGGAATGGCCGGAGGATCGTTGGTCGAGGACGGGGGAACTCGAAGTTCCTCCACTGTCAAGGGAGTAATCTTCGACCTCAACTTTTTAACATGAAGGACTTTCGCCCGCTCGTGTGAAGGTATGTCGAACAAACTTCTCTTGATTGGGGCGGATTCAGGAGGTACAGGAGGGGGATTGGATGAAGGGTTTGCTTCGGGGATTGCTTCTGGGTTCGTTTCTGGCTCTGTTTCAGGGTCCGTGTCTCGACGGATGGATTTAGATTTCTTAGCGGCCCTTTTTCGTCGCCGAGATTTGAGGGGTTCTTCAGGAATAATGGCCTCTTCAACTTGTGATTCATTAATCGGAGGATTAACGATGGGTGTTTCAGTGGCGGGGAGATTAGCCTGAAGAGACTCTCCTCGGGGAAATTCTTCATCAATATCTATAACCTTCCCAGCCAAAAAATCCTCAAATTCTTTCACTTCTGAAGGGGTTGGTTTAACCAAAGACACTGCAAAGATTGTGCAACAACAAATCAGAACCAATATTATCAAAGGTTTCACAGAAATATACACGAAAATAAGTCTGATACTTACGTTTATGATCATACAGCCATGCCTGTTTGGAAAGAAGACCGTGTCGCCATTCCTCCTTTGGGAAACTATTCAAAAGTTCGATCAGGTCGGCTATACATTCTTCGGGAATGTCTCCAAAGTCAGCAGAGATCTTTTCATCAGTCGCCCAATTTGGTAAAGAGGCAATCCCTGGTCCCTTAACAAAAAACCATCTCTCATGCCATCCTCTGTTGCTCGAGGGAGTACTTATCAAAGACCGCCTCTCGAATCTTTCACCTGTCTTATGGGCGTGCTTACCCAGAACTTTGAACCCTTTTTACCTGGTTTGGGAAATCTTGTATACAGTAAAGAAGAAATCGAGAGTGGGTTCAATTCCTAATTCATAACAGAATGAGATAAAAGCCAAAATGTGAATGTAGGAGTTTGGCACCAGTTGGACAAACCCTACCTCAATAAACCCTAAGAGGGTAACCAGAAAGACATGAAGAGGAAACCTAACCCCCTTTTCGAGTAGAGTCACCGGAACAGCCGTCCAACCGTCTGGACGTTGGTACATCTTATCTTCTGATTCGGGGGCTCTTATCAAGTGGGTGTCAGGGATGTGATAACGAGCCTTAATCTTCCGTAACTCAGTTTCAGAAATGATGGAGGGTGTGTTGGCATGGGGATATTGTTCTTTGTTTTTGAAGAAATCGGAGGGGTTAGGCATGGGTTTTCGAAGGCACAGATGTTCCGCTGGGGGTGGCAGTCTTGGAGTTTGAGCTCGGTGCTTCTTCAGTAGGATTGGGGCTTGAAGGAATGGTGGCGATAGGGGTCGCACGAAGGGGAGAGTTCTGGTTCGAGTTCAGAGTCGCCATTGTTGAGATTTTGCAAAACTGAGAAGGAAGTTTGAGAGAGAAGGGAAGGGTTCAAAATTCAAATTGACAAGTAAAAATGTCAATTTGGGCAAAAATTACTTTTTATACTGACGATTACACGAGTTACGAAGACGGCACATTTAATTTCTGGCGATGATGGGGAAGTTGAATGGAAAGCGTCCATGTTAAGCTTCAGATATTTATCAGATTGGGCCTTTCAATCGAGTTTTCGGTCTCAGTTCGTCTCTTTACTTTAACTCTCCACCGTTTGGGCTTTGGTAAATTTTAGTTTGGGCTTATTTCAATCCTATCAAATCCTATAAAGTCATAGATCACTCATAGTTTTCTATTAAATATCCTATTTGATAAAAAACTAGGGGGCAATGTTAGGTCATGATATTTCACGTATTGGGCTGAGTGGATTGGGCTTACTTATTTGATTAATCCATTGGGTTTTCTCTATCGAGTCTTAAAGATATTGGGCCTAGTCACCCTCTTATTCCTGTTAAATCCTTACGAGATCGGGTCGGGTCAGTGGGATGACCCATTAGATATTTTAATATCTCTATCTTTGACTTGTAATGATGAAGAGGGAGGACTGTTGACCAAAGGTCTGCAGATCATTAATGTGGATGGGATTTTATCCGGCCGGCGGCATGCACAGTGGAAAAAAGGGTGACAACCTGCATGCAGTCGACAGTCCAGCCGTCAAGCTTTTGGTGTTGGCTGTGTTTACTGTGCAGGATTAGAGCGTCTTACGTGATTGGGACGTCATCAAAGATATTGGCGTTAACACCGATGATAACTCCCTTTCCGAAATTTTATTTTGGCCAGAAACCTGTTTCCTGGTGCAACCCCAAGAATCGGGGTGTGTGAGTTGTCTGTTGATGCAAGATTCTTTCTGGATGCGCCGATACAAACCCATTCATTTCTTTCATAGCTTCCACATCCTCCTCGGTAAGTCTTGCTGCAAAACCATTAATTATATTTTTGTACGAGTAAAGCAAATGTTGATGTTTGTCTGAGGCTGCAGTTGCTACTGAGCGAACGGCCAGAAAAGACTGATAATATCCCGTCAGATCAGTGGCTTGGCTGAAAGTTTGGCCCTCCGGTTGCTTTACATGGATGATGTAAGTTTTCAACTCGTTCTGCTTAGTTACTTCACCTGTGGAAAGCTCAGCAGGGAAACTAAGTAGGATAATAAGGGTGAGTAGTGGGATGATGGCCATTTTTGGCATTAGTTTGCCCGCCATAAGATAGAGAGGAAGATTTGTGATTTCGTCCTGTTTCTGTGGCTGTTGGTATTTGAACCAATGCGTATATATAGAGTTTTCTCTTTTGGAAGAGGTGGCTGGTTTCTGCACACGTCTGTGTTGTTAAATTTGATGTGTATCGAAAAGAGCTTAAACAACAGGCCTGCGGGGACTCGTTCAAACTGATGTTACATAATTGTAGTTGTGTATTGATTTTGATATTCTGTTTGTTTGGCTCGAAGTGCTTGGATGTTCCATGACTTGAGATAACATGCCCTATAATTGTCTTGTTGACAATCATTTTAGGAATGAAATTTAGTATATTTCCAATTCAATACTTGTGTTACCGTTCTGTAACTTTACACATTCGGCATATCATTTTAGGAACGAGTTTGTTTTGCTTGTTTGTTTGGTTATGAAGCACTTTGTAGCCCTCTGATGGAATAGGAACATAAAAATGGCTAAATATGCATCGTTGAGGCCTTCTCTTTAACGACTTTAATTTTTCAATGAATTGATAATCTAACATAATAAGAGAGTTGGGTGATATACATTGTTAGGCTTGGAGACTTTAGGGCAGAAAATGAATGTTTGAAATCAAGTTCGAGATTCGAGCGAGAGATGGATTTAATACTTAAACAAGTTGAATTTAAATATATTTTGATACTCTGACACTTATACGAGTCGAATATGAGTTGTCTATTGTTCGTTCATTTAAAACATCAAATTTTTTTACCTCATTGATCCCTACTCAATACAAGTTTGTTGATCTTTATCGAGTATAGTCAATTTATTTAATATATAGTATTTGACAATTAAATTCTCCACATACTTTGAGAACCGTAAGGAATTTATATTTTTCTCTTTTTTTTTACAAAACTCGAAATTTAGTTTTAATAGTTCAAATTGAAATAATATCAAATAGTTGATTGAATTAATTTCATCTACATTATCACAACACAAGTGATTCAATTTTGATTATTATGTCTCAAATGCTCGCGAGTGGTTCGGACTAAAAAGTAAGGCGAGTCGAGTTGAACTCGAGTACAATAAAACGAGTCAAATTCGAATACGAGTAAAAATTGCAAAATTGTATTTGATTCGAGTACGAATCCCATTTTTAAAATTTTTTAGTATAATCAAAGTAAGATACCGTTAAACTTGATTGGTGATCATTTTTACTCTGGTAACTTAACAATGTAGAATCAGTCACGTAACTCGTAAGCATCAATACCTTTCCTTGGAAGGCCGGCTTTTATACGTCCCACATGCAACAACTAGCTATAATTGAAAACGTTTTCTTAATTTTCTAATTAATGAGTAATAGTTGCACTTTAATAATATACATCTTGGAAACACTTTGGTTGTTTGATTTCTACATATATGAAAAGGTTATACATTATAATATATATATATATATATATATATATATATATATATAAGAGCTAGCAAGCGAACTGATCAAGTGGTATATATCCTCCATGTAACTACTATTGTTGCTTCTTCTTCAGATCTGGCTAAACAAGTCCTTCAAAAACACGACGATGCTCGGCCCACGCGGTGGCATGGTTGCCCACCAATGGCGATTTATCCCGACGAGTTTTAAGCACTTTCTTGACAAACTCACAAAAGCTAGACATGTTAGTTGAGGTACGGCACAGAGTGATGGAACAAATGGTTGAACATGTTAAGAAAGCTAGCAAATTTGAGCAGGCTGTGGGGATTAACAAGTTAGCCTTTACCACGGCTATTAATCAGATGTCTAATACATGCTTTTCTACTAATGTAGATGAATTTAATGAATCTCATGAGGATGAGGATGAGGATGACAATGGATTCAAGAGGGCTGTCAGTAGTATCATGGAGATTGCTGTCAAATTCCATGTGGCTGATTATTTTCCTTTGCTTAAAGCTCTATGGATCCTCAAAGATTAAGGCCCAAGGCCCATGCTGCTTATGGTTGTCTTAAGGAGCTTTGTGACTAGTTCATCAATCAGCGGTTACAACATAGAGAGTCTAATTTGGCAAGACATGGGGGATCTCTTGGATTCTTTTCTCGACTTTAGTCAAGAAAATGAGTCTGACTTCAACTTGAAACATATCCAAGTCCTACTAGTGGTAATTAATTAGATTTACCATCAAACACAAAACCACACGTACGGAAAATTAATCATATTAAATTGAATGAATATATAATATTTTTTTCAGGAGGCCAGAAGTACAAACACAACAGAGTGGGCAACGAGTGAACAAATACTCCACCCACCCACCCAGACATAATGATGAAGCTACGCAATGAAATTTCAAAAGCGGTGAGAGAAAAAGGAAGAGTCCGATATCCTTCAATTACATACCCTACTTGTTCGCAGTTGTGAAAGAAACAATGCGGCTGGCTGCATTTAGCAGTGCCATTTTTAATTCCCCATAAGTCAGATAGGGACGTAAATCTCGAGTAATGAATGGTAAACGCATGGGCAATTGGTCGGGGTGCTGATTATTGGGAGAAGCTTACATGTTTCATGCCCGACGTACAGATTTATCACCATGTATAGACCGAAATGAGTAATGTTGACACTTCTCCCCCTCCATGTCCTTTCTTCATGTTGTAATTGCGGTCCCCATGAACTTAATTTGTAGTATGATTTAAGAGTCTCATTAGACTTTAAAATTTTAATGTATTTATAAATTTTGAAAAATTAAATTATAGAATTAGTTTATTTTATGTGTTTTTAATTAAAATTATAGAATTAATTTTATGGCCCAATTCTTTCGGCTTCTCCCATGGAAACGTCCCGTATCAATTATTTTGACAGGAAGCTACCCCGTGCCCTAAAAGCTGAAAATAATGCATGCATGGTAACCCTCTAATTCCATAAAAAGAAATTCGTTTGTCAACTATTTGTTTCATACTAGTATAAAATGATACAACCTCCTCAATTTGTCAAATTTTATTATTATATCATCACGATTAAACCGACTACTCTCTTCATCTTTTATTATAAATCGTTTTAAAGATGTGCACAAATATTAAAAAAATGATTGTATAGCATTAAATATAATATCAATTGTCTGTATTGTACTTGTATTGGAAAAAAATAGTGTTATTTATTAGGTAAAAAATAGTAAGAGAATCAAAATTATATTTAATACGTGGGGTAATATTGAATAGTTGAAATTTTAAAACGACGTATATTAAGAGACAAAAACACTTCTCTAAAACGACTTATATTAAGGGACGAAGAGAGTAATTATTAGTTTTAGAGATAAATATAGAATATAAATTTATTTTTTTTATAATATTTATATATTTTACAAACGAAACTCATGCAATATGAAAATATATCCGGCCCTTCCCGTGATAAAAATGGTCGTTCCAAGCTGATCATATAGTACAATTTACATTGTCCTGGAGCTAGCTGATATATATATATATATATATATATATATATATATATATAGAGAGAGAGAGAGAGAGAGAGAGAGACAGAGAGATTCTAGTCCCGTAATGCGGCATTAGAAGCTTATCCAAGCTTTGTCCCAGAGTTTAAACTTTTTACTACCATGTATGAAGTTTTTAATAGTAGTTGTCTGGAGGGGTTATTTTTTCATTAAATTACTAGTACCATTTTTCACAATTTCATATATTTTGGGCAATGCCAAAAAGATAAAAACATTAAAAAAAGAATTTTCTAAAGGCCCTGGAAAACCAGCAGTCCATACTCCTAATCTAAATGCATAATTGGTTACTAACCAAGTTTTTCATCCTATTTAAGTTTAAATTTGATGTAATATCCCCTATTCCATCTCAAAAGTGAGTCTTGTTTTTGCAAACCATACACACATTAATAATTTCTTGTTTACCTTCCTAATCAAATGTTTTTTTAAAATACTTATTATATTAAGTAACACCTGTGTTTCTTTAACCAAATTTAGGACGACCATACTTTTAGAAACCGCAACTACTAATATTTTAGGACAAACACAAAAAGAAACTATAACTGATGACATGAAAGAAAGTATTAAGTAGGGGTTGGGTTGGGTTGGGTTGGGTTGGGTTGGACTGATGGGGACATTTACCAGAGCGCCTTACCTCACTACATTGAATTGATGCCAGAGTTCCTACATGTCTATTTTTGGAAGACCATTTGTGAGTGATTTGCTTGGAGTAGGAGACCACTCTGATACGAACCATTATATATTCATGTAAAGTGCAGAGAGATAGAAATCAAATAACTAATACAAAACATACCCTCTATGGAGTTGTTGAGTTTCCTTCTGTGCTCCTCGATATTCTTCATTGTTCTCCATGGCTTTTCGTTATTTCGTACAAGAAACCTTCCACCAGGTCCCAAAGGCCTCCCTCTCTTTGGAAGCCTCTTTCATATTGGTGACAGACCCCACGAGGCATTCTCAAAGTTAGCAAAAAAGTACGGTCCTCTCATGTCTATCCGTCTAGGTGGTGTCACTAGCGTTATTGCTTCTTCACCGGAGATGGCCAGAGAAATCCTCCAGAAGAATGACCAAGCTTTCTCCGGCAGAGTGGTCCCTTCTGCTGTCACTGAACTAGATCATCCTTACTACGCTGTGGTGTGGCTGTCTGCAGGGGATCAATGGCGAACGCTCCGAAAAGTTCTAGCTACGTACTTGACAAACACCCAAAAGCTAGACACTTTACAAAACTTGAGACACAGAGTGGTGGAAGAAATGGTTCAGCATGTTAAGGAAGTTAGTAAAAAAGGAGAAGCTGTGGACATGGTCAAGTTGGTGTTCTCCACCGCTGTAAATCAGATATCAAATACATGTTTCTCTGCAAATGTAGCTGACTACAAGTCCCAAGATGTAAAAGGGTTTCAGAATGCAGTGAAGTCTGTCATGGAGGTTGATATCAAATTTAACGTTGCAGATTATTTCCCTTTGCTTAAAGCTTGGGATCCTCAAGGCTTAAGAGGAAAAGCTAAGGCTGCTTATGTGCTTATGGCTATCTTGAAGAGCTTTGTGATAAGTTCATCAATGAGCGTCTAATGCATAGAGAGTCTAAGATGAAAACAGACGGGGATCTGTTGGATTGCTTCCTCGACTTTAGCCAAGAAAATAAGTCCGAATTCAGCTTGAAGCACGTCCAAGTACTACTAGTGGTATGAATTCTCTCTCTCTCGATCTCATGCATCACCAACTTTAATCTCACCTCACAATGTACATTAACAATTTGAACGTTCTATTGGTATAAATTGACAATAATAAAAAGTCTGGAAGATGAATTTTTTCCATCAAGTCCAACAACTATGCGTCTCAGGACATCAATTTGTATACTTTTATTCTATAAGACTTCAACAGTAAGATTTCTGGTTATGTCTAATTAATAATCTCAAAGCATAGGATTTTGATAACGCTAACAAAATTCTTACCTCAGGAATTGTTCCTTGCGGGAACTGAAACTACTGCAAACACTGTAGACTGGGCACTGACTGAATTAATTCTCCACCCCACAATAATGTTCAAGCTACAGAAGGAAATTAGTGACAGTGTGGGAGAAAAAGGAAGAATAGAAGAAGGTGAGATGCTTGGACTGCCCTACTTGCAAGCAGTTGTGAAAGAAACCATGCGGCTCCACCTATTGGTGCCTTTCCTAGTGCCACGTAGGGCAGAGAAGGATGTAAAACTGAAGGGCTATCTGATACCTGAAGACACTCAAATACTGGTGAATGCATGGGCGATTGCGCGAGATGCTGATTATTGGGAGAATTCCACAAGTTTTATGCCAGAGAGGTTTTTGGACAGTGAAGTAGATTTCAAGGGTCAACATTTTACGTTACTCCCATTTGGTTCCGGACGTCGAATGTGCGCTGGAATTGCTCTAGGACAGAGGGTGGTGAGCTTGATGATTGCATCTCTTGTTTACCATTTTGACTGGAAACTTCCTGATGGAATGAAACCTGAAGAGATGGACACTAGTGAAAGATTTGCATTATCACTACAGAAGGCAAAGCCACTACTTGCTATCCCGAAGATCTTTGAAGGAATGACTCTGTAGCAAGTGCAGAGCCAGCGTATGTTCGTCAGTATTCTCTTGGGTTTCAGTAAATTCAGGTAAAATGGAATAACCCAATTATAGCAGATTCTACTTGGGCAATAGTCTCAGGTTTGATAGTTCAATTAGTTGCTTTGGTATCTTCTTGTGTTGTAGAATTGTATGAAAGACCTGTGATGTTTTCTACTCTGCACTCTAGCAACGACGCTAGTTGCCTAAAGTCTACAAGTCATCCTTTGTCATCTTTTCACCCAATTCCCCACCTCTTAAATCATTAGAGCTAAATTATGTATTTAGAGCTACTCTTAGTTCTGTTCTGGCGATAATAGGTAACTCGATATGTGCAACTCAAACAACGGTATAAGCTACAGCAACAACATAACGGATGCTATATAGCAGACCTACTCATAACTGCAGCTCCAAAACTTAAATATATCCATAGATATATAGGGAAAGGAAAAAAAACATAAAGAAAGAAAAATTCCATGAGTAAACAAAACCAGAGCACTTAAGACTAAGAAAGTGTATATATGCTACATAAAAGTGCCATGTCATGCAGCTATTCAAAATGATTCAGCTTCAAAAATATGGAGACTCAGCTTAGAAAATTAAAGGAACATGAAACTAAATGAATAATAGAAAATTTTCAATAGTGCAAAATACTTTACTAACAAAATATTTGATATTAAATCCTTCGAAGTAATTTTCGTTGAATTTGTATTCATTACGAATGTCATTTCTATTATTACTCATCTTTTTCTTATCAATTCTTCCTTGCCCTTATATTTTTAAGTTCCAAATGGCAAAGGGATAGCAAGGAACTGTTGCATCAATATTTTTTATTGATTTGGCCTCTCGATGGAATTGCTTTCTTTGAACTCAATAACGACCTAGATGGGCTACCATTTCTGAAAAGGATATTTAGAAAAATTAAAATGGAAGAAGGAATAGTAGTCATTTTGTCCAGCAGTCCATTAATTCTGATAATAATATAATAATAAAGCTAAATAACCAAATTTTGAAAAGGAAAATGACTAAAGATCATGAAAAACACAAGGACCTTATATAGTTTATATTTCTAAAAAGGCCAGTAAACTATGCATCTATATTTTGATTTTTATTGAAAAGAATGATAACATCCTACGGAACATTTAATGTCTCTCGAAAGGAAATTTTACAGACAGAGCTGTTATGGGAATTTGATATAGTGCAGGAAATGCTTAACAAAGTGCCTGTAGCCCGTAGGTCACTCGTCAACAATACCCTATTTTATTATTTATAAGAAATTATTAAGTAGTTCTATTGTTTTCAGCTGTCCTACATTAATAATTATAATTACTGAAAGAGTCAAATATGTGCAAGAAGATGGTATCTCATCAATTTTAGTGACACTCAAGAAAAGTGTTCTATTCAACAAAAGATGGCATCATGCATGAGTCGGTATAAAAATGGTATCATGGTACCAGCATCGAAATTTCACTTACAATCTACCTATAGAGTGATTTAGACTGATGAAAGAAGCCAGCATGTCAATTTCTCTGAGGAGGCAGCAGGCCTTCTTTCTTGGTCATTTCATATAGGGCAATGGCCATGAGAGCTTTTGCATCGGGAGTACTGCACCACAGTTTGTCATAGGGAACAACATGCACCTTGATCAACTCACCATGTTCTCGAAGCCCAGTCTCTTTTCCCTGGAGTTGTGTAATAGTCTCTTTACTTGCATTTCCTCTGTACAAAAACAAACTAATTTCCTCGTCGGAGCCACCCTAGCAATGGAAGACACATTAACCACTTTACCAAAACTATAGGAAGATAAGGAATTATAAAAAAAATAAAGAGAGAGAAGATGAAAATATATTTCTGGCCAGTAATATTATCATAATCGTTTTTAGCACTTTTGTAAACAACCACAAACAGATAGATGAAACCTAACCTGTTAAGTACAATCCTCAATGATTGATAAATAATGTCCATGAACTGAACCTTTGAAAGTTGGGAAATTATCTAGTGTGATTAACTAGAAAGATGGCACTTGATTCGCAAGCAATGATTATTATTTTACTTCCTTTTAGGATGCATTAGGCCAAAATAGATATTTTTGTAGTTTCCCTTCCATCTTCATAACTCCTTTCAGTTTTCACATGTTATAGAATTGTTCCATCATTACTGCTACAGAACCAAAGAAGAAAGGTTTTGGCTAATTGCTCCACCAAATAAGATGGAGGTTGCATATTCGTATTTTACCAACTCCAGTGGATATCTACAGACTTTTGTTTAGGCTTTTTAAAAGAATGAGTCACCCTAGGGCTGTAGCCAATAAGTAAGATTGTATCGGCTTAGATTTCGGGCACATGAGATCATCTTTCCTTTCTCGTTTTTCTTCTCTATAAACTTAGTAATCTCTACAAGGGATAGCTTTCAAGTGACCTATCAGAAGGCCGTAAAATTTACACAAAAGAATCAAAACCCTATTGAATTCGCCTAATTGATGGGTAGTAAGAAACCGTAGACAGTATTACATTACACTTGTGCCTAATAGAATTGCAGTGTAATTTAGAAAGAGTATACCCTTAAGATATTGTTAGACATTTTTTCTGGTAAACTAGCTTCTTGGTCTTTTAACAATATGCTTATATTCCACACTATTCTTAAATTAATCTGTGGCTTCTACACTCCTCTTGTACAGTTTCGTGTATTCCTCCATTATTACAATAATTATTTTAATGGGATTTCCTCTTAAAATAATGTTCAAGCTCTAAAACCTTGCACCAGCTTATAACACCCAAAGTTTCATATTTTAAATTTTAAGGGATGAGCCTTTACATACTGGGGAAGGAAAAACTCTGCAGCCAGTTGATGGGTCTAGAAAGGCAGTGAGGTCAACCATGTCTTCTAGATTCAAGTGTATTCCAGTCTCCTCTTCCACCTGTCATAATCATCTGATCAGAAACATTATCAAACTGTGCCAATTTTGTCATTCTTCCATTACTCTTGTCATATGGCACTGAACACAAAGTAATATAGTTGATACATAATGAGAAAACACTTAAAAAACACCACCACTAAATTACTTGAAAAGAGAACTTTCACACGTAAAACATTTCACAAGGCTAAAATCCATGGAGAAGAACACTAACGTGGCGTAAGCATGCTGACCAAAAATTAATCATAGAAGTAGAAAAGGCTACAGAAACAATATATGTTACATGTGTTAGTAAGTATTTGTGTTCTTTTTGTCAGATTAATAATTAAAATAAAACCTTACTAGCATCAAAATTTTGTCAGATTAATAGTTAAAATAAAACCTTACTAGCATCAGAAGTATGAAAAAAGAGGATAAGAAAGTATATTTTTAAAGTTTACTTCAGTTAAAAAATTTCACCTCCAAAAAGCAACCATCAAAGTGGATGCAGTAAAAAGCAGTTCAGGCCAGGAAAAAGTAAGTGACAGTAAAGGCCTTCACAAGGATTTACCGTAATGAGTGATAGTGAGTGAGCGAGTGAGCGAGTGAGTGAGAGCAAGAGACTGAGAGAGAGAGAGAGAGAAAGAGAGAGAGACTGACCTCACGAACTGCCGTCCCGACAACATCATGGTTATCATCATCCAACATTCCAGCTGGCAACTCCAAAATTAGCTTTCCAGCAGGAACCCTAACCTTTTAGATACAAGAGCATATATTAGAGTTTCCAGTAACAGAGAACCAACATCATTTTTTGTAACTTCACCATCTAATTCTAAGAATGGGAATGTCATTTCTTCTTCTAGTTCAAGCTGAAAATTCTACAAAAGGTATAAAGAAAATAATTACCTGTTCAGTGACCACAGCATATGTCTTCCCCTCCGATTCCAAAAGGATTAGCACTGCTACAGCTGGTCCTCGTGCAAACACAATACCTGGAACCTAAGCGTGTTTCAATACAAATGCAAAAGAATAGGTCTCATTCATCCAAGCCCCACGTTTTAACAGAACATATAATATACTACCTCCGTTCCTAAAAGATTATCGTTTAAGGTGTTTGCATATGAATTAAGAAAGTCGTTTAATACTATCATTTAATAATTAAAATTTGTTTGAAATTCCATCACTACCCCTTTATGAAAAGTTGAAAACTATTAATACAAGGGAGAGAATTTCTTGGGACAAGGAGAGAAGGTAGAAGTGATATAGAAAAGTAAATAATTTATTCTCCTAGAAAGTTGTAAACGACAAATAAATTGAAACAAATTTTTTCTTCTAAAACGACAATCTTTTAGGAACGAAGGTAGTATCATAAATGAACATTCATAATCCAAACATAAAAGAATGTGTGCGTGGGGGTCAACTTTCCAAAGCTGAGAGGAAAGGAGGGAGAAAAAAAAACAAATAAGAAGCTCTCATGAAGCTATGTTGCATCAATATTCAAGATGCAACAACAGCAGCAGTATAGAACATATGAAAAAACAAGAAGGAAAATATTACAAGAAGTAACCCAATCAGGTACCTTTGTCCCTGTTTTTTTGTCAAGAACATCTGCTTTAAATTTGAGAAACCCAACACGCTTGCCAAACATATCCACCCCCTGTTTTCATTGAAAGATCAAGAACTGGAATTTAAGATTTTTGGCACAGTGCATTTGGCAGCTTGTTTATAATAAACTTCTACTTATCAAAAAAATAAATATATACTACGCTTCTATGAGAGTATCTACCGCATACAACCAGCGCAAAGACACATAAAAACAACAATAAGCAAATGCGAATATTTTTAATGAATCATAAAGAATAGATTTATATCATGTTAAAACAAATCATGAAACTTAAAATCCATGGTGGCAAACTAGTGATTTAAATTGAAAGAAATGATACCTGGATAAGTACTTGTTTTAAAGCCATGGTTCCATTAGCAAGAATCCCAGATTCAGTTTGGATGTTCTTGAGCCACTGCTGGAACAAAGAAGACTCAATAGCATTCCTAGGACACAAAACAAACTATGAGGAATCCAGATGCATAAAAATTCACAAAAATAACCCCAAAAACATTTTGAATCAAGAAAAGGCATGAGATTACTAGACATATATCATCATTGCACGCCAATCAAAAAAAATAAAAAAAAGATGAAATATATTTCAAGAACAATATTCCCAATTAAGTTACATGACATCAGAGCTTCATGTATCAGTTATTAATGGGTGGTGCTCCACAGTGTTTGATGTGTTGATGCTGCTACCTCTTCTGCGTCCACTTCAAGTATAACTTTTTAGAATCCCCTAGCCCACACTAAGCTGAGTACTGTCTTGCTCATCACTTTGCAGTTCCTTGGCACATGAAAAGTATCCTCAACGACATTTTCACTGAATTGGCATCAGCGATTTTCAGTTGCATTCATATGTAGTTTAATGAATACCTAGCTTGCTTCAGGTGGCCATCTCTAGCATATCAAATGTATCTTGTGATAAGTTGATCACCTTGGCTTGTAAACAAGCCGCTATGAGACCACCTTTTGCTTGTGTAACTCATATTGAGTCAGATCCAAGCCTAAGAAAATGCCATCAAGCTTGGTTCATCTAATTACTAGCGAATTACTAGAGACTCATATTGAATTCGAGATGCTTGCAATCCACAGGGAACTACTCGAGCTCATTTAAGCTCACTAAGCTATATTATAACTATTCATAAATCCCATCCTCATAATCAATAAATTAAAATATATATTTTAATGAAAAATTGAGCTGATTTGTCCTTTTCCATGGAACCCAAACATCCAAAGTTCAAATTTTGACATTACTAGAGTCTAGATACAGTACAGTTAAAAATCCAAACCGCTATTCTTTGGCAAATTAATTAATAAATAAATGAGGACATCCAAATTATACACAAATTGGCACCGACAAAACTTCAATTGATTAAAGAAAATAGCAATAAAAAGTTGAATAATTGATAACTGCAATTCGGAAGAAAAGCTTGTTGCGAGTGGACTCACCTGAACTCAGATGCGGAGACACCGGGGGCCGCGACTATTTGGACGGGTTCGGCAGGGTGACTCGGCAGATTGATGAAATGAGTGAGTTTGGGGGATGACTCGGCCGACATTTTGGAACAAATTAGCCTCCTATTTTTGGCGATCAAGTAAAGTGAAAATGGCGAAGGGGATGAATAATAAGAAGAACATGATAATCTCTTTACATTGGAGAGCGTGAGCAACAGAGACATACAAGATTTAAGCGTCGTCATCGACTGTAAATTCCACCTGTCGCCGGTGAAAGACAAGACACGTGTATTCTTTATTCTAAATTCCAGTTTCTGGCTTCTTTTCTTCTTCTGTCGCACGCATTGGAACAAGAGTTTCCGGGGCGATGAAAATTCAAGGTGTCCGGAATTTTTTTATTTTTAATATGCCCCGTCTATATGTCTATTTTTAATAGTAATAAATAATTTTATGAAAAGTAATTATTCAATTTTATTCTTCAACAATAACAAAACATATGTTTTAGGTCATGTTTATTTTTAATTATTAAGTGTTTTGTTTTATAGAAATGACATTATAATTGTGACGCCCCCAAAATTAAGTATACGTCACCCATCTTGGGTCGCCACTTACATGGTACAGAATACAAATACAACTTACTAATACAACTGTCGTGTACAATACGACAAAACATAAACTGTGAGTTTGAATACAAATATTATCTTCTAGAGAGTATTCATACTCAAAAGAAGTCCTCATTACATTTATTAACACACCATTACATAGAATAGTGAGGACTACTAACTAATACTATCATTCGGACCATCACTCCGTTCCCTGACTTGCCCCAGCTACGTTCTCATTTCCTGAAGAGAACAGTGAAAGAAAGGGTGAGCTCAACTAGCCCAGTAAAAAATATTATGACTAAGATAATGCAGAATAAATTATCATTAGCCTTCAACAATGTTAAACTGATAAAATATAATAGACATCAAGTTTAACTGTAGCGGAACAAGCAATCCATTAAGAGAGTCAAGTAGAAAATAAACTCTATTATCTTTTATGATTTAAAAAATTTTTCAACACTGTAATCGCTGAGACTCAGCTTAATAAAATAATCCACATCATCGAATCACCCCTGCACTACGGCCAAGGATATTCGTATATTCATTAATGGTCATGATCATGCCAACAACTGTCCATCAATGCACTACGGGCCAATGAGGACTTTTACCACATCATTTGTAATATTACGGTCATGATTATACCGAATAATCCCTGGTCATAATCATACCAAGTCCATCTATGCACTACAGGCCACAGATGACTTTCAACAGAATATAAACATGAGGATGATGACAACGATATAAGAATTCAATAAAATAAGTTCAAGAATTAATTTATCCAATAATTAACAACGTCCAAATTGTCAACATGATACTGCTTTGTGGAGTAAAATTCAAGAATGCTTAGAAGAATATTTTCATGAAAAGATACTTGATGAAACGCAATTATCAAGGATATTCCACAAATTTCATGGAGTATAGAAGTCAAAACTTAACCAACTGAGTACAATAAAGAATGGAATAACAAAAGAAATCACAGACAGGATATTCCGACAGAATAATAAATAATGGAACCAGGTCCGGCGTAAACGCACAGACAGGATATTCCGACATAATAATAAATAATGGAATCAGGTCCGGCGTAAACGCACAGACATGATGTTCTAACAGAATAATAACAAGACGGAACCAGGTCCGGTGTAAAACACACAGACAGGATGTTCCAACAGAATAATAATAAAAACGGAACCAGGTCCGGTGTAAAACACACAGACATGATGTTCCAACAGAATAATAGAAGAATGTCACCAAGTATAGGGTAGACCACGTATACAGGTTATTCCAACAGAATAATAAGAAATGGAATAACAACAGTTCTCTTCATGAATAAGAAAGAATAACACCCCTTACCGTTTTAAAGAAGAGCTGAAATAAGGAAGTAGTTAAGTAGCAGAATACTCTTATTCTCTCTCTATAGTTTATCTCTATAGTTTCTCTCTCTAGAGTTCAGTGAATTCGTAAGAAATAATGAAGGAATGAGCTGCTATTTATAGAAAAATAGAATGCATAGTAACTAATCCATGAACGGTCCAGATTGATTACTTTAATCTGACGGTCCATATTTAAAGAAAAATCTTTTAAATAAAATATAATATATATTCTATTTATAGAATAACTTTAATAAAGTATTCTGTTTTATATAAAAAGATGTTTCTGTTTTATTACGTTAATAATACGAATAAAACAAAACGTCATTATCGCTAAATAATTCATATTATTAACTGACAATAATTGAATCAAACTGAGTGACTTCTCACATAAGCATTAATAATCAATACCGTGTGCTACTATGCAACCACACGTATTATTGTACTTTTACTACCGAGTAGTTCAACAGTAACAATGGTAAAACTTCCGCCGTTATTTTTAAAAAAATATTTTTGTCGTTTTCTCAATCCGACAATAATTCCGTTGTGGGGTCCACCAATGATTGTGTCGTTGTACGAATATTCCCTGTTAAAACGAATATTCTCCGACCAATCGAATATTATATGACAACTTGGATACTTTACAAAATTTATAAATACTACCCATAACTATTATATCAAATCCACACCATAATATAAAAAAAATTATTTCAAGAAAAATTAAATATTTATTCATAAAATCTGGGGTTTCACAATAATAAAATTGTGAAGACAAATTTAAGTACGCGTGTCAATTCATACTTTAATAAAAAATAAAATTATTTGTTTGAAAATAAAAATTGGCAAATGAGATATTTAAAAAAAAAGTATTAATAATTAGATCAATTGTTAATATTATATTCACATCTTACTTAAAATGTAATAAAATTCGTAAAACCTCTTGAACAATTTGATATATTCTCGATACACAAAATTATGACATGTTATTAAAATAAGAGTAATTTTGCACAATATAAATATTTTATAAATGACGTACTCGTATTATAAGTCTAACCTTGTTCATATCTAACTATACATGGAAAAATAAATTCGTTTTAAATAGTTATTTGTTTTGTGGGCTGGAGGAGATGTATGCATTAATATAAGAGTAATTTTTTTGGTGGTTAATTTCTTTTTATTTTACATTGTGTGGGTGGTCAAAGCCTCAAAGGGCTCATATACATACCACAAAGCAAAGTAGAGTCAGAAGACTTTGCAGAAGTGCTCTGACTCTCTCTCTCCGGCAGACACGCATCTTTACTGTTGGTAAGACAAACGGGACCAATCAAGGGACACTGAATATGTCTCTTTTTTCTCTTCTCGTAATTAGTTTGTTTGCTGATGAAATGTCTTAGTCAGTAGTAAGAATGTAAACGAATCGAGTCGATTCGAGTATTGAGTTGTTTAGATTTGGTTTATAAAATTTATTAAGTATAAAATAAGGTTTGATTGAGGCTTATTTAGTTATCGAGTCGAGCACGATTCCGAATCGAGCCCGAGCAGTTTGGATTTTTCTAACGAATATGATCCGAGTATCAATAAAAAATTATAATTTGAGGAGGTTCGAATAATTTATCGAATTTTAAAATATGATCATATTTGACTCATTTATATTTCGAGTCGAGTTCAAATCGAACTTTTAGTCGAGCGAGTACAAATCGAGCTCGAACTGTTTGCTCATTTTACAGCATTAGTCAGCAGTCATTCATTTACAACCCAAAATGTAGGATCCCGTTATCATCAAGGTCATGGTAAATTAGTCACCCCCAACACTATATTAATCGGTTGTCCAAAATAAATAACCACTCCCTTAAATGTATTTAGATGCTTAAAAGCTCTGCTGACCCGACAATATAATAAATCTTTCCCTTTTGAAAATCAGTAATATAATTTATTCGATATAGATAGGTATTCAAGGAAATGGATAAGTCAGGTTACACAGAAGTAAGCTAGCTTTGGTAATTTTTCTTACATCTCCCCCTCCCGGGAGGGAGCCCAAGTATTATATAGGCCTCAGCCGCTTAGCATGCCTACTTGACTTGGTTATAAGGTCCCGAGACTGACAGACCGTGGCAGCAACTCCATCGTCCCTCTTCCAAGAGTGCTTCCATTGCAGAACATGGTACTCTATCTGCTCTAAACTGAATTAAACAACACGTTATGTAGTAATCCATGCATTTTACTTAATTCTTTTTCTAATGAATCCAATTTTCCTTTTAGGCAAAGGCCCAAGAACTTGTGTTAATATCGGATACGAAGAGGAGAAAAGGTCTTAATTCCACGGCTGGCCTTGGCCAAAGAATCTGTGGCAGCTTCACATTTCTTCAATTACAAGAGCTTCAACATCAGATGCTAATCTACAAGTACATGGAGACTGGACTTCCTGTTCCTTATCATCTCCTCATTCCTATTTGTAAGAGTCTTGCTAATTCTTTCCCTGCTCTCAAAGGTATGCATGCTATCTAGCTTCTTCTTCTTCTTCTTCTGTTTTTTTCCCCTTCAGAGCGAGCTTGTTATTTTCATCAAAATTTATAAATGTTTAGTTTATTCCGAAGAATGATAAATTGTTTGTTTAATAATATTGATGCAAGGACATTGTGTAATTTATACAACTATCAATAAAAAGATGATTATTTTGCACACAGCATTACTAAGTTGTTATTTATCTTCTTCAGGTTTGGGATTTGTAGGTGCATTGAATTACTGCGAGTACAGAAACAACAGCATGGAGGCTGAACCAGGGAGATGCAGGAGAACAGATGGGAAGAAATGGAGGTGTAGCAAAGATGTTGTTAATCCTGATCAAAAGTACTGTCAGAGGCACTTGCACCGAGGCGGAGGACGCCGCGGTCAGCAGCAAAATTCAAGAAAGCTTGTATTGAATCAATTTGCTACTACTACCAGCAACACCAATTCCAACACTAATCTTTCCATCTCTCTCCCTCCCACCAACTGATGACCACATGTATAGTTTCTAGTATTAGTTTTATGTTTATCTTGATAACTAATTTCAGTAAGGACGTTTAGTACTTTATTTTTTTTGCTTAAGATGCTTAGTACTTCCTCCGACCCTCAATATATATGTTGTTTTACTAGATTGAAAAAGCTTAATATATATGTTGTTTTACAAGATTTTATTTTTTTTAAATTATTTGTTATTTTATATAATTTAAGAAAATTAAATATAATCTTTCTTAAATTATTTTTTATAGAAAAATGTTAAAGAAGAAAAAGAATATGAGATAAATATATAAATTATGATAATTTAAGAATATTATCGATATAATTCTCGTATATAACTTTAAAACGACATACATATGTTAAAATAGAGAACGAGGAAGTAGTTTAATGATAGCTTTCGATTTTCATATGCATAACTAAGAGCTATTAAAGATTTCTTATAAATTCCTTTGGATCAGCAAAAAGAGTTTTGAATGATTTTTAGAATTTTTAAATTCATATTCAAATTCATTTAATTTTTATCAAACACCCCTTATATTACATATATTAGTAGTAGTATTTATTCACTCACTCACACGCTTGCATAGCACGTGCCGGTAGTTCAATTTTCCACCAAACAAAGAATTTAAATAGACTTAACACTGACACCCTTATACTAATAAATTAAGTACACAGATTCTACATATATATATATATATATTTATAAAAACAAAATATCAACAAGTATCCAATACCGACACTCTCAGTCAATCCAACGGTCCACACCACCCCACTCACTACAAATCTAAACTTCCATCGTCAGATCAGATCTACAACCCCCAATAGTATCCCTCCATCTTATCGCCCACCTTCAGATCTCAAACACACAGACAGAGCAAATATAGTGGAGAGGAGAGAGAAAATTCAAAATCCCAAATTTGCCTATGGTGGAGGTGGTACAGTCATACACTACACGGCGGGGTAGCAACCCCAGACTCGAGTCCAACGACCAAGTGCTCGACATTCCGGCGACTCCTCCGGGAGATGTACGGTACAGCTATAGCCCCAATGCCATTGGATCATTCCTCTCTCCGACGGTATTAACGGCCGTGATCATCGCATCATGGTACCTGTCCAACATCGGAGTTCTCCTCCTCAACAAGTATCTCCTCAGCTTTTATGGCTACCGCTATCCCATCTTCCTAACCATGCTCCACATGCTATCCTGCACCGCTTATTCCTTCGTCGCCATTCGCTGGTTCGAAATCGTCCCATTTCAGCAAATTTCTAGCCGGAAACAATTCTTCAAGATCTTAGCTTTGAGTGTCATTTTTTGCTTCTCGGTTGTTTGTGGAAATACCTCGCTGAGATATCTTCCTGTTTCGTTTAATCAAGCTATTGGAGCGACTACCCCGTTTTTCACCGCCATTTTTGCCTTTTTAATTACTTTTAAGAAAGAATCTGCTGAGGTTTATCTAGCATTAATGCCGGTTGTGTTTGGCATTGTTTTGGCTAGTAACAGTGAGCCACTATTTCATCTTTTTGGGTTTCTTGTTTGTATTGGATCAACGGCTGGCCGAGCTTTGAAATCGGTGGTTCAAGGGCTGTTATTGAGTTCTGAAGCTGAGAAATTGCATTCGATGAATTTGCTGTTGTATATGGCGCCGATGGCTGCCATGATTTTGCTTCCATTTACGCTGTACATAGAGGGGAATGTGTTTGGAATAACTGTTGAGAAAGCGAGGGGCGATCTGTTTATGGTGTTTTTGTTGATGGGGAATGCGACGGTGGCGTATTTGGTGAACTTGACGAATTTTTTGGTGACGAAGCACACGAGTGCTTTGACGCTGCAGGTGCTCGGAAATGCAAAGGCCGCCGTGGCGGCGGTAGTGTCTGTTTTGATATTTAGAAATCCGGTGACGGTGATGGGGATGGCGGGGTTTGCCGTGACGGTTATGGGTGTGGTGCTTTACAGCGAAGCGAAGAAGAGGTCTAAAATTACTGCTCATTGACCGACAGAAAAGAAAGCAATTATTGTTGATTGTAATTGATTCCGTTGCTATACACTGGTGTGGCTCTTTTCCTCTTTTTAAAGCTTATTATTTTGATTTATGATTAAGGGAATGAAAGAGATAGTGGATTTAATGATTTCATTGTATAGGATGATCCCTGATTAATTTTACTTTTATATACTGTTCTTGATTGGGGTTGTTTAAGGGAAGAAAAATTCTTTCTTTTGACTTTCCCCAGTGTGTACTTTTATATAATTGTTTCATGCTATTGGAATACGAAGAAAGGTTGATTCTTGAGATGATCTTTTTGGTTAACTTTGTGGGAGGGAGAATTATTCCCATTTCATTTAGTTGAAGTGTTGAACATATCCCCCTGTAACCTATTTTTTTTAAATTATTTAAAAAAAAATCAGTTTGTGGTATATAATAATTGAGTTGTCTACAATTAGCATTCCTAATATGCCCTCCTTATTTGTTTGGACATCTTTTTTCCAATTAAATTGTTTTAAAAAGTCACCAATAAAAATTATTTTGTGTTTCCGTAGCAAACCGTAAAATGCCTAAATGATCGAATGAGACTCTCATTTTTGGAAAGGAGAGATCTTTTCAGTTGTTGTTCTTCTTCTTCTTCTTCCTCTTCACAATTTATTAGCATATATAAATTGTGGAATTCCTCTTAAGATCTTGTATGATTGTTGGTATGTACGGCCTTTAGGTTCAAATGATGTGTTAAATACTTACTCTGTACATACAAGACAATTCTTGTGGAAATCTAATTTGGCAATTAGTGATTATCTTGGTGGGTTTAAGATCCAGCAATTGGCAACGTTTCAATAGGGGAGAAAATTAAAGGAACGTTTGGAATCTTATTCAATCAGTCAAGCCAAAACATAGAGGTAATAATCCAAATTTGTTTTCTGGGTAACCAAGCCAAATGTAAGGTCTTCACTTAATTTGCTGACCTGTTGTCATTACTTAAGCTTGACCATTTCAGAAGTAAATAAAATCATTGTTTTCATTTTTCACTTATTACAGTGTAACGGGGAGAAGGGTTTAGTTATTACTATGAAATATTCTTATAAGCCATTGATTGCATACCTTCGGACTTCATATACCCTTTGTATGTAGTTTCCATAAAGGTTTTGTTTGTTTGTGGCATTTCAAAGACGGTCACAAGTTACATACTCCAAGGATGAAGTTTGGTTTTGGTATTCTATAGCATTTGAAACACATGTACTAGGTCTTACTTTGTGTTTATTAACTTTAGTATTTTTTACTCTCACTATCACAATAGTGGATTTGTACCGAAAACAAGGTGCAAAACATAATGGAGCTATTCAATTCTATAGACAGCCATCCAAATATGGACATGCAAATGTTGTAGCATTAAGGTCATAACTTACTGATTTGGTTGTTGTCGAAGAAAAGAAAAACTCTCAAAACCTTACACTAACCCTTTAACTTTTGAAGGTTTAACTTTTTTGGAAGAGTAGAATATATTAATTGGACTTGGAAGTGGCTGTCGTTATTATCATGGTTCACATGCACAAGACTTGGTTTTACTCCATATGTTTATTGCTGGCTAGATCTTAACAGTCTGATTTTCTTTCTTCCTAGAGTGTTAAGGACCTCCCATCCATGGTGATGGGTTATTATCATCCCCTTTTACTGCAATCCTAAGCATGGTAAATTTTTTAGTAGAACAAACTTCCAGTGTGTCAGATTAATCCAGTTTTTGGCTTCATTCCTGCTTATCATTTGCATGTGGTAATGAACTTGGCTGTGTAATTCAAGATTCTTTGTATCAGCAACCAACCAACAATTGAACTGATATGACGGTACAAATAAGAGGCTTTACAATCTCATCTGGTTCAGAACTATCATGTGCCAACCATCCCTTTTCTGTTTGAACCATAAGGCCACTGGCCTCTTCCTGCTCATTCGAGTTGTAGTAACCAAGGCAGAGTCCCCTTGTGTGATTTTATTGCTTTGGGTTCTGCTAGAATATTATTACCAAGTACTCTCTCCGTTCTTAAAAGATTGTCATTTTAGAAGAAAAAATTTGTTTCAAAAAGTTTGTCGTTTACAACTTTCGAGAAAAATAAATTATTTACTTTTCTATATTACCCCTACTTTCTCTCATTGTCCCAAGAAATTCTCTCTCTTGTATTAATAGTTTTCAATTTCCCATAAAGGGTAGTGATGAAATTTTAAATAAATTTTATTTGATAAATGATACTTTCTTAATTCATGTGTCAAAACTTTAAACGATAATCTTTTAAGTACAGAGTAATTATATGATCTCATTGTTGCAGGTTCAGGTTCCGATCTCTGTACTTGTCAAAATTACCTATGACATAATAAAAATAAAAATAAAATTTCTTTAATGTTAATGTCTGGTTTGATTTTGTGGGAGTATTTATTATCGTGTACTACAGTCTAGCAGTGGGTCACATGACTCACATTATCCATAGACAGGGAGGGAGGGAGGGAGGGAGGGAGTGGGACATGGTCCACATGGAGTGTCACCCTTTCTTATAACATTTGATAGTTGTTGAGACTTAGAATCAGCTTATTTGTGCTCCAATTTAATGGGTTAATTGCAGGTTAAATATTGATCCTACCAAACAAATAAAAGAAATTTAAGATGAAGTAGAATGTTAGATGTCCACGCGCACACATACATGCATTGTGATTTATAAATAATGACTGCATTATGTCCATGACCAAATGCGAATATGTGGCTTGTTCTTGTATAGATCAAATAGTTCATATTCGAAATTACCAAGTACTTCCTCCGTTCCTTAATATAGGTCGTTTTAAAGTTATGTACAAGTATTAAGGTAATGATTGTATAGCATTAACTATAATATCAATTGTCTATATTACCCTTGTATTGAAATAAGAGATTGTTATTTATTGGACAGAAAATAGTGAGAGGACCAAGGTCACATTTAATATTTGGGGTAATATTAGAAACTAAGCAATTAATGTTTACTTGAAATTCTAAAACGACTTATATTAAGAAACAAAAATATTTCTCTAAAACGACTTATATTAAAGAACGAAGGGAGTATTTGATTATAAAAAAGTGAATGTTATTAATGAAAATGATGAATAAAATTACTAATGAATGGGTGGATCTGTAGCAAAGCTCCACTATGACAAAACCACATTCTCTTTCCCCGGGTACAAGTCAACATATGTCACCCGATAAAAACACACTTACAAAACAACCAAATTTGTTTGTGCTGCCACGTTATTCATATATATAAACTCAGGAAATTGCCAAAAAAAAAAAAAATAATCAACTTGTCAACTTTAGCAAGAAAAAATGGTTTCAATTCCAAAACAATAGTATTTGATTATTCTATACCATAATAATATATATGACAATCATAATAATTAATTGAAAAAATACAACTGCAAAATGTTTTTTAAAAATACTCCATGATCATCTCGAAGACAACTGCCATTGATGCAATCATCAATGAAAAATAAGTAGAGGGAGCAAATCCTTTGGCTGCCGAAGTAGGGTTAGTGGTCGGAGAAGGCGAAGCTGCCGGAGATCTCACTTTGTCTAAAACAGTGATGGCAAGCTTCTGGTTTCCAGATACACAATGGCTGCCAACGCTGCATACATACCATTTCTTTCCGGGAGTTGTAAGGGTGATCACATCATTGCCGGTTTTTAGTGCCACACTTGTTTCCGGTGGGTCGCATTGTTGAAACGCCGCTACATCCACTTTATGAACATCATGGCCTCCCTCTGGATACTTAAAAACTGCATGCACCCAAAAAATTAAAATTTAGTACGCATGCAAAAATTTAT
Organism: Panax notoginseng; assembly: GCA_016801055.1. Lineage (NCBI taxonomy): Eukaryota > Viridiplantae > Streptophyta > Magnoliopsida > Apiales > Araliaceae > Panax > Panax notoginseng. The sequence continues at coordinate 5,719,674 of CM029020.1, forward strand.
CCCTCCATAAATGGAAGTCCCAAATTGACTTTTTCTTGATAAACATAACTTTTTTCAATAATTAATTTTCCAATAATGAATCTTAGTTTTAAAATTTATTATGTCATAAAAAAAACTGTGTCTGTCTATGGCCAAAAATGGGACGTTTATTTATGGACAAAGGGATTAAAATGCATGCAGATTATGTTATTCACTTACTTAATTTATCACCAACATGGAATTCCTTGTCTGCTGCCCATGCTTTATAATCAAAGTTGATGGTCCAACCTTTGTCGTCTCCAACCACGAATTCTGTCGCTAAAGATGGAGCAAATACTGCTGCAACAATAGCTATCGCAACCAAAATACGAACCGACCCCATTGATAATTGTTTTATGAAATGTGAAAGCTTTATTTTAATTTGTTGCCTCAATACCAATTCAACTTTAGTAAAGTACAGTACAGGCTTAAATTAATGGCACCGCAGAGTGTTGGTATGAGGTAGTACCATTTTTATAGAGATGAATTCACATTAGTAATTAATTAGCCGGCTAATGACGGCTCAAGTATATGGAGTACTATATATATACCACATTGGTTTTTTAATTATTATTGTAAATGCACATTGTTGTTACGCGTAAATTGGGTGGAGATGCTCACTTATATATGACTGGGCTTGGCTGGTCAATTAAATGGAAATTGAAGATCGAGAAATAGGCCAAGTGGCAATATTAACGGCTATTGTGTCTTGTTGTTACTAAGAAATTGGTGCAAGGGATTCTCGTTAGAAACATGAACGTACGTACGTATTCAACCAAATCGGTAACTTAATTATATAGAGAGAGTTTTCAATACAACCATTTTTAGCGACGGATAAAATTGTCGTTAAACTCATCGTCATAGGGTCTAAATCGCAGCGATAACTCAAAATCGTCGTTATAGCCCAGTTCAGACGACAACGGGTGGTTCAAAGCTGAATATATATATATATATATATATATATATATATATATATATATATATATATATATATATATATATACATTGCAAGAAATGCTTTTTATTTTTATTTTTTTAATTTCTTTCCTTTAAAAGATTGAGTGCCATTTATTTATGACTGAACGGGGCATTTAAATTTTGAATTACCTTCGTCCTTAAAAAAAGATTAATTAATTCCTACATTAATATTCAAGTGGTACTCCATTGATGTGAAACGGAGAAGTACGTACATATCGTCATCAAGAATTCATTTCAATTTTCTATTTTATTTTATTGCAAAAAAGAGAAAAGAAAAAGCGTGCCACAATAAATTAATTTCTACTTACCAGATTTAATTATCATGCTCATGGGCTACACATGTATGCAAATTTTTAGATTATTCTTTTCATAAGATTCTGATCATGCATGGCATGGGCCGGTCGTTTAGTGAATGTTTGATCTTCTCTTTTATTTTAACCTTTCGTTCTTTAAAGTATATATGATTCAACAAATAAGCTCCTTAAAATTAATTAAGGCATTATATTACGATCGATCGATCATCCATTACAATTAATAATTCAGCAGACGGATAATAATTAATAGCAAAAACACATTATACATGGAAGATTTCGTTGAAGGGCAGCTGGTATATATATACTGCATGTGAATATTACTGCAAAATATTAATTTTATTTTCTATAAAATATGCTGAATACAAGTGAATATTTCAAATTTAGCAATACAAAGGAAAGGTTCTGGTACCCAAAAAACACAGAAGAAAAACAATAGTATAATTGTACTACATGATAGGGGATTAAATATCAATAACTTCAGTACTTGAGAGAGAGGAAAATACAATAATTAGACTCTGCTCCTCGATCTCTTAATTAATTAAACCATGATCGTCATGAGTACTGTGCCAAATGCTGCAGAAATCCATGCAAAATACGCAGACGAAGCGTATCCAGTAGCTGCCGAAGTTGGGCTGCTGGGAGAAGGCGAAGCCGCTGGAGATGCTACTTGGGCTAAAACCGTAATCGCAAGCTTCTGGTTTCCAGCTGTACAATGACTGCCAACACTGCATAAATACCATTTCTTCCCTTCAGTTGTTAGGGTAATCACATCACTACCGGTGGTAAGACCAACACTATCCTGCGGCTTTGTACAGTTTTGGAAAGAAGCTAAATCCACTTTGTGAACATTATGGACTCCCTGTGGGTAATTAAAAACTGCACAATCATATGTATAATTTGATTAGAGAGGCTACAATAATTAATGTTATGAGAAATGCTAAGTGCACGTGCAAGAAGGCCAAAAAATGTGACAATTTCTAGCATTGTTGAAATTAATCTAAAAGATCAAATTTCATGGTTTTGACAGTTAAAAAAAAGGATATAATAATGTGGCACATGAGGAGGTGCACAAATCCGATATACTTATTGATGAAGAAATTTAATAAAATAGTGAGAGTTAATGATGAACATACTGAGTTTATGAGGTTGTGTGGTTAACTGAGCACAAAAATGCAATGTAATTTCTTAATATTACCAACAAAGAAGATACATACCGAGTTTATCGCCGACATGAAACTGTTTATCTGCAGCCCAAGATTTGTAATCAAAATTGATGGTCCAACCCTTTTTATCTCCAACCACAAAATCTGTTGCCAAAGCTGGAGCAACAACTGCAGCAATAAGAGCTAGTGCAACCAATAGATTAATTGAAGCCATTGACAAAAATGATCAGATCGGCTGCAAGTGCTTACTTATATTTGTTTTCCTTTCACCTTAATTAACTGCTTGATCAGGATACTTTTCAGGCTGAGGGTCTAGCGTGACATTTATAGAGATTTTAACAAAGAGTGATTAGCCGGCTAATGTCGGCATCTCGCACCTTCTGTGGCATGTGTGAATACGGCAAGAATTTTAGTTTGGCCACAATTGTTAGCCATGTTGCAAGTTAAAGACAACCTTGAATCACATATATATATTTTTAATTAATTAAATAATTAGGCTGTTGTTATGACTTGGTCAATTAATCACAATAAAATGAAAATTATTTAGCTTCTTTTTATGAACCGGTTAATCTATCTACCTTCAGAGTTGAATGGCCAAGAAAAATAACAAGGTAGGTAATAAGTCTAAAGTGGTCGATCTCTGTGTTATCTCCAATATGCTATTGCTAGTAGTAGACTTCTCGTGCAGGCGGCTCCTAACATAAAATATTTGAAAACAAGAAATCTTTCTATTTTTTTTAGCATTACCTCCAAACATGTTCACAGGCAGTATAAGAAATTAATGCTATGAAGGGACAAAGAACATTTGCAACTCCTTGCTCTCTTTTATCTTTTACTGAGAGTGAGGTAGTGTAGAAACAGATTTGATAATTCAAGACGGATTTTCCTTTTCTTTCTTTTTTTCTTCCCTGAGAAGTATCAGTATTCTGGAGTTAATAAGTAATACTAAGGTTATATGTGGACTTCTATGGTTTACATATACAGGCAAAAGAGCAAATCTCTTTTGTTTTGTACTCATACTTCCGTAAATTTCTGTTAAGTGTACTGCTAGAGGGCAATTTTGAAAACTGATGCCAATAATAAGCGTACACCGTTTTAAAATTCTTCCACCTTCACTCTTAACGGATGCCTGAGCTCCTGTTGCATAGTTCATAGTCAAGAATGCATCAGAATGTTAAATTTTTAGACTGCTAACTGCTAAGCATCATTCACTTTCCATGTACCTGCTCATGGTGGACAAGGCACCAATTCTAGTGACGCCAGCAAGTGATGGAATTTGCTTCAGCTTGAACCTTGGTGGTTTTTCTTGCACTAATTTTTCTACCTACACAGAATTTGTGGTTGGTGATTGCACTATGACAAATAGTAGAATGATTTCACAACATCTAGTTGCCAACTTTAAGAAATAGAAAGAGATTATCAGACACAACATGAGTTTCGTAGAAGGTTCCATTCTTACCTCACTATCTTGCTGGAAGGCTCCCAATTTATTCTCTTCTGAGCCCTTAAACCAAGTAATAAATAATGCAGGAAAATTATAAGATTGAAATCTAAGTGGATAAGAAATGTTTCATTCCACAATTAGCAGGAACAACTAGAACCTTTTCAAACATACAGGTAGGGCGAGGTAATTGTAACTGAGATCCGGTGCTTGGTTGGAGTTCAAATGTCAAAGTGAGCTACATTCAACAAGGGGCATATTGGCATAATATGAGTCAAGAAAGAATTGGAAACATAGGTTTTGGAAGTTAAGATAAATAATGACTTCAAAAATAGCAGTTGAAGAAGTTGTAGTGATTTGCAAAAAGTAAATATTTCTAGAGTTTACCTTGTTAAAAAGTTCTACGGGTGGATCATGTTGAACCCTCCGCTCTGTATGAAAATTAAATTCCTGAGATGAAGCTAGAACGTTATGGTTTATAAGATCACAACTTGATGTAAATTTGAAATATAAATCAATAAAATCAGATAATCCAATCTGGGAACTACCACTGGTACTGTTGTTTCCCTCTTCTTATTTCGGAAAACTCCTAGGTCTCCTTTACTGGAAAAAATCTGCATTTAGGACCAACATATAACCTTTAGAATTGCTTATAGGCATTTTCAAATACTAAACTCCTAGCTCTCTCTCTCTCTCTCTCTCTATATATATATATATATATATATAATACCTTCTTGTTCAGGGGTAGAGCTTTAAATTTGTGAATCATTTCACATTCATCCTTCTTTGGAGCATCTGCAACATTTGGCCTGATAGACAATCACGGTTTAAGTATAGAACAAAGTTCCTAGTCAAAATACAATGTGAAGCAATGCAGTAATTAAATGATCTTTCCAAAGAAATTGGAAATTTATGTAATCATCTTCAATAGATCCTCCAACGGCTCTATAAATCCATCACTAAACTAAAAGAATTATGTGAATTAATCTAATGATAGCAATAAAAATTTAAAAAAATTAGATAAGTGCAATGAAAATTAGGACATTATATAAAAGCTGAACCTCAGAATATTGGCTTCACTACAAACAAATGAACAATCCCTTTAACATGCATTTATATAGAGAAAACAGATGCAACGACAATTTAGAGTAAATTTCTGAAGATAGATATTAGAAAAACATTGAATATAAGAAGCTCAAATTTAGAAATTATACATAGAATCCCTTTCTTGACAATAAATAGGAAGCTGGAAATAAGGAACGTTTAGATGATACTATTCATTTTATAACAATGATGTTCTAAAATCTTACCTTCTGGGATCTTTGTAGCTGCATTGTGCAAGTGATCCAACTCTACGTTGGTGCAACACCTGCAACAATATAATTTCAATCCAAAGCTGAGAAATACAAAATCACATAAACAGATGAGAATGCTAAATTGCTAATTATTTCATGTATCTGTTGTGACACTAAGATCTATTTCCTTGCATTTCTTCCCTGTTCTTCCGTGCATTTTTTCTCTTGTTAGGAATCACTCATGTGATACAAAATGAGAACACAAACTATTAGTGCTTTGCTATAATAGCCACAAATGCATTAATTTCAACAGGTATAACCTTAGAATCATTGCAATGAACTGAGGATGATGGAACTGCAGAATTGTGTTGCATAGCCCTTTCCAATGTTTTTAGGTGAAACTCCTGAAGAGCAATGAAATGGTGGAAAACGTTAGCCAATTAAAACCATTTTTAGAAGGACTGTTGACCATGATAGTTGTCCACCAAAAAGGGAATTTGGTACAGGGGAAGCAAGACATTAAAATTAAGCACTTGCTTGAAACTTTGGTGACTGTGGAGTGCTTTTTAAAAGTAACAGCGAGGGAGCCTCAAAAATCTGCAAGTTACAAACAAAATATATCAGTTGAATAAACAATTTGAAGAAGTATTTAAAAAAAAATGTTTTTCTATCTCCCACTCTAACAGACCATTCTATTCAGCAGAAGAGCTCTAAATGTAGAAGCAGTGGATGTCACTTGTTCACGTTCACTACTAACTTTTGGCCTGAAATCAGGACAAGCAAGGTAGCTTGTCAGGGCAAACCATGTTATTCATGGCAATGTTGACTAAAAACAGAAATGCGTGAACAAACCTCATCCTCTGTGCCCTGTGAGCTGTTTCAAGGTCAAGCTCTTTAGGAATAGTAAGCCGTAACTTAGCATGTATCAAACTTCCGTTGATGGTACCATCCTGCAAGACCATCCAACAATATTTTCAGAACTCGGTACAATTGCAGATAGTCTTCTTGGCTCAATTATTAGCCCCTATCTAAACTCGGTACAAATCCTAATTGTCTTCTTGCCTCACATTACTTTTTATTATATATGTGTGTGTGTGTTCACGTGTGTGTGTTTGTGTGTGTGTGTATTGATAAGTAGCTCACACTCACTAATACGGGAAAAATGTCTATCCAAGTAATTCATTTGCTCGTCAGAGTATAATTTGTGTTTTTTCATAGGCGTGTTTCTAACCATATTTCTTGTTTGACCTATTCACAAATCCATATGCTTGGTGAACGAAATATCAACTTTGCTTGGACACCCTTGTATAGTTCAAAGTTCAAAATTATAACAAAAGACAAACATAATGTAATAACATGAGGAAGGATTGCCAGCATTATGAAATTAAATACATCAAAGAAAAATACATTGATACGTCAAAAGGCAAGCTCATTCACTCAGCAGTAATGTACCTTTTTAGGTTCCTTGTGAACTAAATGAGTTTGTTGATTTGTATCAGCAACCTGGTATGTAGAAGAATTAGATGTTAAACTGAGACTATAGAACAGATAAGCAGACAGAGAATTCCAAAACAAGCTCTCAGCAAGACGTTATACTAAGATAGCAAAGCATTCAAATGAGTGACATCGACATATATTTACAGATGTCCACAAAACTTGTAACAGAAAGCCTCCAATTTAGCATTGATGGGAACAAGGCTGCGAAATCAAAGGAACGTGAAGATTATAGTAAATCTTGACCTTACGCAAGCGACCTCCCTCAAGCTTTTGTCTCTTAGCAGGTTGACTCTCCAACGCAGAAGAATTAGTTAAACTTCTCTCATTGTTCTCCAACTTCAAAAACCTACCACTTGCAGGAAAAAAGGTCATCAGAACACAAGGATGGGACATGGAAAGATTGCCAGTGTTTAGTATATATGTTTGCAGAATATGCCACACAATTAAGACATGGGATGCATAAATTATTTGTAACTGTAGAAATAAGAATAAAGTAGAAGACATGCCAGTTAAAAATCATATATTGTATCATTATTGGCAGCAGCCCAAACTTACCAAAGTTGGCAGTAATGCAAACGAGTGCAAGGAAAAAAAATCCAAGAATATGTAAAGAAAAGAATTCACACCCAAAGAAAAAGGAAAAAGAAAACAAGTAGTCACCTGGAATTATCCACTTGACAAGCTTGATTTTGTCAGGCCAATTGGCTTGCTGTCGGCTTCATAAGAGTTGAAATACTCGGAACAGATAGTTTAGCAGTGTTATTTCTTTTAGGTTTTGAATCAATAATATGATTATAAAATGTCAAACCTACAAAGAATTCAATTGTAAGAATATAGGGATATATATTGTCGGTAAGAAAACTGCAAACTGTCCAGGACAGAAAACTGTGACTCTGTGAGATGCGTAAACTGGATTTGAGGAAAACAAAAAGGAATGGAAAAAAACAATGAAGACAAAAAAGAGCGCTGAAGTTTATATAATCACCAAAGGAAGCAAAGCTTAAATTATAGAAAGAAAACTTGAGATATCATTCCATAACAAGTACTTTACATCCTCAATCAATAACTTAGATCACCTGGAGGTATTTGATGGGATTGATTAAACTTTGGCAAAATGCAACTCTTTAAGTCAACAGAAATCCTTCCATTTATTCCTTCACATTCTGCAAGACATATATAATGAATGAAGGGGAATAACAGTGTCACATGTTTTATCTTGCTAATGAGCAAGAAAGTAAACCAATAAATATCATTATATGGAGTGAACAATAAAAGCTAATTCGTGGAAGCTGACCAATACTTTTACTAAATAAAGACTATTAGTATAAACTAGAATTCACCTAGAGGTTTAGGAATGGAACAACAAAACCAAAACCAAAAAAAAATATTCAAGCCTCTAGCTCTGATACAAATAATATAAGGAGCAAGTTTAGGAACATATCTTGGGTTGTATCCTTCCAAGACTATAACTTTTTCTCATGATATAATGACTAGAACATATGCAGACCAGTGTTCTAAAAATCCCCGCCTAGGCGCTAGGTGCTAGGCCCAGCTGGCATCTCAGCTAGGCCCAAGACGGCAAAAAAATCCCACCAAAAAATTAGGCGGAGAGGTTTTTTTTATTTTAATAACTATTTAAACCACATCTTGATATATTTATTTTTCTAATGATTTACCATATTTATAATACAGGTTGTAGTATATCAAATCACAACAATAAGTGAACAATATTAAGTCAAAATGGATAATTTTATTATAGTTATAATTTTTTGAACTTGTACCAATTTCAAATTATATAAATGATGATACATTTGTAATATTAAGTTCAATTCAATATATTTCTTAAATTTATGTTTAGTTTCTAAGTTTTAATATTGAATTAAATTCTTGAAATTTTATTATTTAATATCAATCTTGTTTATGAATAAAATTAATACGTTAAAAATATGTTTGAACTTTAAACAATTGCATGTTTGTGTTTAAACTTGAACATTAGCAATATGAATATGTGTTTGAACTTTAAGCAAAAATCTTTATTATCTTTAATATAGACTGTTTTGTTTTGTATTATTGTTTTGTTTAGATAAATGTAAGATAAAATATTATAATTGGCTTAAAATAAAAAATCCCGCCCAGGCCCCGCCTAGGCGCTAGGCCCCCAGCCTCCAGCCTAGCGCCTTTTAGAATATTGATGCAGACTAATTGTTAACGCCTGATTTTGTACGCCTGACGAAATCACCAAAACAGCAGGCCAAAATAGCGCCAACGGTTGATGGAGTAATTGTTGTGAAATCAAACTCACGAAATACATTCACACAAACATAAATAAAGAGATATAAAGTATGAACACAAGATTTACGTGAAAACCCAATTGGGAAAAAACCACGGAGAGAGAGAGTAATCCACTATTATAATATTGAGGGTACAAGTTGTATATTTGTGTTGTATCTCTTCTGCCCCCTCTAAACCCTAACTTGTAGTCATATATATAGAAGTAACCTCCACCTGCATCCAACTAGGAAAAGGATTCCTTATCTCTCCAAATAAGAAAACACAATCCTATTTTAATAAGGACTCTTCTACTGTCATAATAAATACATATGGGTCATCACCATATCCGGATCATTAAATAGATTGGGTTGCACCATGACTAGACCCAAATAATCGCATCCCAACATTGCCCCTCAGCCGCTTATTTATAAGAAACTTATAAATGAGAGACTATACAAATATATCCCAACAAAAACATCACGCCCGAACTTCATGTGCCGAACTAAAATTGTTGGCTCCCAATATCGTCGCCCCACTCCTCTTGTTCACTCATAAGATAGATAAACAATTTCCCTTATCACTACCGAAGATATAAAGAACCAACCTTATCACAACCGAACCAACCTTATCACAACCGAAGATATAAAGAACCAACCTTATCACAACCGAACCAACCTTATCACAACCGAACCAACCTTATACAACCCGAACCAACCTTATCACAACCGAAAATATAAAGAACCAACCTTATCACAACCGAACCAACCTTATCATAACTGAACCAACCTTATCACAACCGAACCAACCTTATACAACCTGAACCAACCTTATCACAACCGAACCAACCTTATACCAACCGAACAAAGCTTATACCATTCGAACCAATCTTATACCAACCGAAGATAAAGAACCAGCCTTATACCAACCGAACCAACCTTATACCATCCGAACCAACCGAAGTTATAAAGACCCAACCTTATACCAACCGAAGATAAAGAACCAACCTTATACCAACCGAACCAACCTTATACCATCCGAACCAACCGAAGTTATAAAGACCCAACCTTATACCAACCGAACCAACCTTATTACTACTGCATCCCATTAGGAATAGGAGTCCTAATTAAACCTCTTTATCCCAACATTGCCCCCCAGTCTCTTATTTATAAGAAACTTATTTATAAGAGACTATTCAAAAAGTTTCCATGGGATTTTTGTCCTCGGGACTTTTATCCTTGGGATTTATATCCTCGGGACTTTTATCCTCGGGACTTTTATCCTCGGGATTTATATCCTCGGGACTTTTATCCTCGAGATTTGTATCCTCGGGATTTTTATCCTCGGGATTTTTATCCTCGAGATTTATATCCTCGGGACTTTTATCCTCGGGATTTATATCCGTAGAATATTCATCCTTTCGGGAGATCAAAGCCTTCCCGAAGGACGTTTGTACGACCTTATAACCCCTACAACCTTATGCCGCCATAATATTCGTAGAATGTTCATCCTTCCGGGAGATCAAAGCCTTCCCGAAGGACGTTTGTCCGACCTTATAACCCCTGCAACCTTATGCCGCCATAATATCCGTCCCGAAGGAGGCTTGAGTGTTCGGGAGGACGTTGGTCCGTCCCGAAGGATATAATCCGTTCGGGAGGACGTTGGTCCGTCCCGAAGGATGTTGTCCTTTCTTATAACCCCTTCGACCTTATGCTGCCATAATATCTGTCCCGACCCCTGTGGGAGGCTTCGATCAGACTTTTTATATCTGTCAAAAATAAACAGTCGACGATAAGATGAACCGGTGTGATATAGTCCGAGGCAAACTGCAATTATCCGAAGAGGATTGTTGTTGCCCGAAGTGAGTTGTTGCCCAAAGTGTCACGGATAATAATTTTTGACTGTGGAAGTGTGCTAAAATCTGAACTCTGATTCTGACTTTAATGTCGAAGTTGGAGTTGATGTCCTTGAAGACAAAGCAAAGTGGTGAATGTTTCTGGCCCTGTTTTCAGGATGAAGATTTTTTCATGAGCTCCTCTATTTGAGATTACTGCTTCAATACTCCGGAGTCCGAACTATTCTTCTCTTTATTTAAGTTGCAGAATGATGAATTAGTCTCATCCTTTTATTACTCCGAAGGGATGACGATGGTGAAATCTGAAGAATGGTGAGGCTGTTTACACTTGACCTGCTTGAAATCTTCATCATTAACCTCTTGTCTTGAAAATGCCGAGTGTACAGGTTAATACTCGTGGATCCTGCTGGTTGGGATGAGATATTTTTTTTTCCTTTTTCCAGTCTCCATATTAGAGAAAATCCAAGAGATGAATGGTATTTTGTGGGTGAACCCGGGGATTCGCGCCAGTATTGCCAATCTCTCCACTTTCTGTTTCTTTATAATTCTAACTAACTTTGAGATCGTCCACCATGCATAGTTGATTGCCGCCACAATCCATGAATCATATTATGCCTTGATTAAATTATGCGCAATTGCTAGTTATAGAAGTAGCTCTTTGTTGAAAAGCAATAATATGGGCATGACCCTGGGTATAACAAACTGTAGTCATTAATAGGCATAAAAAGAAGAGGTTTTATAACATCAATCATGTTATAAGAGAAGAAGTTTGTACACAGTACACATGCATACGAGCAGAGTAATATTAATGATAATGATTGTCACAAACGATCACCCCCTTTATGTTGAACAATAATATTGTATTAAAAAATAATATTGATCATAAAGTTGAATAACAATGTTATTCCTTTTCATGTCGGTCAAACATAAACGCGAGAGCAAATTTTCCATGATGTGTACAATAATTTAACAATACCTTCAAATAAATAAATTGGGTGTATATAGCCATGTGAATGACTGCCTACCTCATAAATCGCACAATGAAGATTGTTAACAGTATCATGCATAACGAGAATTGAATAAATAATACTAACCGCATCATTCGCAAATAGGGATCCGTTAAATTAGAAAATAATTATCAAGATCAAAATTATATCAAGAATCCGTACATACATGTCACAAATAATTTATAAATAGAGAAAGAAATAAAAGACTTAGCTTTTGGACGTATATCTGCCAAAAATAAATCTGCAAAAAATTGGAAGCATCCTCCTCTTAAATTCGGTGATTTTTAATTCAACACCGGAAGAAGTGTCTCGTTTCCCACAAACGGCGCCAATGTTAACGCCTGATTTTGTACGCCTGACGAAATCACCAAAACAGCAGGCCAAAATAGCGCCAACGGTTGATGGAGTAATTGTTGTGAAATCAAACTCACGAAATACATTCACACAAACATAAATAAAGAGATATAAAGTATGAACACAAGATTTACGTGGAAACCCAATTGGGGAAAAACCACGGAGAGAGAGAGTAATCCACTATAATAATATTGAGGGTACAAGTTGTATATTTGTGTTGTATCTCTTCTGCCCCCTCTAAACCCTAGCTTGTAGCCATATATATAGAAGTAACCTCCACCTGCATCCAACTAGGAAAAGGATTCCTTATCTCTCCAAATAAGGAAACACAATCCTATTTTAATAAGACTCTTCTACTGTCATAATAAATACATATGGGTCATCACCAATATTTCTTCAGATTCAAAATTAAATTTTACCTCTGCTGCTCATATTCATTGCAGAAATTTCTGGGTCCAACCCTATATCAGAGCCAATCTGAGGCAAAGCCATGTTTTCCAAACCTTTAGTTTTTGGAGAGGTGGTGACATTTGCCAGTAGAATATCCTCTCTCAAAACTAACTTTCTAACAAAAGCTGAAATACAAAATACATTACAAATGAAAAAAAGAGAAACACTTTGAGGTAACAAAATGAAAAATTGAACTCCAGAAAATGAATATTCCATGCTGAAAAATTTAAGCTTTAGTGGATTCGAAATGTCACTGTTTCTTGGATAAGTTTTTTAGTAAATATTTCATATCCAAACAAATAAATTGAGCACATGAAATTAATTTTTCGTGAGGAACTAATTAATTTCTAAAGTTGGGCAGCTTATAAAGGAAATAGAACTAGATTAAGGAAAAAGGAATCAACTTGGGAGCTTCAAACAGAGCTACATTTGCTTAAATCAACTGAAAACGGATATGTTAACCAGTAATAAAATCTAAAATCAAACTAACAACTTAAGAGCAGCTAGACCTTAGGATATAGAACACTTACGCGAAGGTGGATAACTTCCCTTGGATTTGAACCAGAGGTCAGCTTCACGAGCCTCAGCTAACGACTCCTGTCGGCTGAAATCAAAGTATCGAGCCGCGTCAAACTCATAATCAAGATCGATTTCTACAGCTGTGAATGTGAACATTACGATATCCTCCTCCATTTCTTCGTCCATTTCTCTCTCTAAAATGAAAGCTTCAAAGCGAAAACCCAAAGTATCAATTGAAATGCCAGTGATTGATCACACACAGAAGGGCGTACGGTAGTAATAAACGAAGAATGTAGTATAGTGTATTGTATGCATACAAGTGAGTGTTTGTATAGGTGGAGAGAGAGGAAGGACAGAATTGGACATTTGAATGAGAATGAGCGGGGCTCCAAATAGGGGTAACGTTATTTTATTTTGTGACGGAAATGCCCTAAAGATAGTTGAAATTGGAGAAATGCATTGGGGGATGGGATGAGATGAGATTGTTGTTAATTCCATGGAAAAAGGAGAATTTGTTTGTATTTATTTGAGGGAGGGGGAGGGGGAGGAGGAGGGGGAGGGGGAGGGGAGGGTCATAAAATCTAATTTTTCTTTTTATTAAATTTGTAGTATTTCTGTCATCCCTTCCTTCCGTGTAATGTATTGATATTTTTGATTTAAAAAAGAATCTACTCCATTACATTGTATTTCAAAGAATAGCTAACAAATATTACTACTACCTTCTCAAGCTCAATACATTTTTTTTATACATATAGATTATAATTGTATCACAAATGGAATGGACCGGACCTTATAAATATAATTCCCCCCTCCCTGTAATGTATTTCATTTATTTCATATATACAAGATGTATTCCTAGCCGGTACGTACGTACTCGTCCCTTTCAATGGACTGCATGCATGCATGGGAATTGGGAATTGGGAATTGGGAATTGGAATTGGGAATTGGGAATTGGGAATTGGGAATGGGATGCAATAAGCTCCTCCACTCCTCCCTCCCAGACCCAGAGGCTTATAAAGTTGAAAGCATCAATAGTCAGTCCAGAACCTCACACTGCTAATGGGCTGGGCTGGAGAGACCAAAATTAGATATACTACTATTAACTCATCATAGTCCATACTGAAAATCATCCATCCCCGCCTAACTTGAGAGTCAAATTCAGCTATTGGAATTTGGAGTGATTTAAGAAAGGAACAATTACATATTCTATTATATTTTTAAAAATAATTACAACAATAGTTCACTCATAAAATATTTCCACAATTAATACAATTTTATATTTATTTACAATATTAGTGCAATTAAGAATCCTTAATTTAGAAAATTAGTATGCAATTAGAATTCCTTAATTTAGGGGATTAATATTGATTTACTTATTAAATTAAGTAATTAATAAGTAAACTATATAGTACACCTTCTCTTTCGCCTTTGTCAGTCTTCTCATCCTCCACCATTAACAGTTCCAACTTGTTAACGTCATCATCCGCCCTCCTCTACCATTAACGCCATTCTCCTCCGCCCTCCTCCACCATTCACGCCCTTCTCCTCCGCCCTCTTCCACCATTAACGCCATCCTCCACATTAACCTAGACAATCCCAACTTGTTAACGTCATCCTCCACCTGCGATTTTTTCATAGTACAGTTACTGCGATTTTTTTATAGTACAGTTGGTAGCCAAACATTCATACCAAGGTAACCAATTCAGTGTTATTAGGTTTCTAATTTATTTTTAAAAAATCTATTATAGTTTTTTTTATTTAATAGTGCAGCTGGTAGCTAACACTTTATATAAATGTAATCAATTCAGTTTTATTGGGTTACCAATTAATTTAAAAAAATTTATTGTAGATTTTTTTTATAATGCAGTTGGTAGCCAAACCTTAATACAAAGGTAACCAATTCAGTTTTATCGGGTTACCAATTAATTATAAAAAATCTATTATAGATTTTTTTTTCATAGTGCAGTTGGTAGCCAAACCTTAATACAAATGTAACCAACAAAAACTAAAATTGTTACCTTTGAAAGTTTTGGTTACCAACTGCACTGAAATTTCTCTTGGTTACCCACAAAAACTAAAATGGTTACTTTTGTATAAATATTTGGATACTGATTGCACTAAAATTTATCTTTTTCTCCTTTTAATTTCTGGACTAAATCAACCTTCGTCACAATGGCAGCTGTGGTCGTAATGGATGAGGAGATCGGCGTTAATGGTGTTGAAGCGGCGGCGAAGGGGAGGAAGAAGATGACCGGCGAAGGGAAGTAGGAAGATGACGTTTGTAAGACCCCAACTTTTATAAACAAAGATGAATTTTCTATAAATATCATTTTTGAATATTATGGAGTTAATTTGATATAATGTTATAGTTGTGGGTAATATTTATAAATTTTACAAAGTACGCAAGTTGTTATATAATATTCGATTGGTCGGGAAATATTCGTTTTAACAGAGAATATTCGTACAACGACACAATTATTGGTGGACCCCACAACGAAATTATTGTCGGATTGAGAAAACGACAAAAATATTTTCTTAAAAATAACGGCGAAAGTTTTACCATTGTTACTGTTGAACTACTCGGTAGTAAAAGTACAGTAATACGTGTGGTTGCATAGTAGCACACGGTATTGATTATTAATGCTTATGTGAGAAGTCACTCAGTGTGATTCCATTATTGTCAGTTAATAATATGAATTATTTAGCGATAATGACGTTTTGTTTTATTCGTATTATTAACGTAATAAAACAGAAACATCTTTTTATATAAAACAAAATACTTTATTAAAGTTATTCTATAAATAGAATATATTATATTTTATTTAAAAGATTTTTCTTTAAATATGGACCGTCAGATTAAAGTAATCAATCTGGACCATTCATGGATTAGTTACTATGCATTCTATTTTTCTATAAATAGCAGCTCATTCTTCATTATTTCTTACGAATTCACTGAACTCTAGAAAGAGAAACTATAGAGAGAAACTATAGAGAGAGAGAAGAAGAGTATTCTGCTACTTAACTACTTCCTTACTTCAGCTCTTTTTTAAAACGGTAAGGGGTGTTATTCTTTCTTATTCATGAAGAGAATTGTTGTTATTCCATTTCTTATTATTCTGTTGGAATAACCTGTATACGCGGTCTACCCTATACTTGGTGACATTCTTTTATTATTTTGTTGGAACATCCTGTCTGTGTGTTTTACACCGGACCTGATTCCGTTTTTATTATTATTCTGTTGGAACATCATGTCTGTGTGTTTTATACCGGACCTGGTTCCGTCTTGTTATTATTCTGTTGGAACATCCTGTCTGTGTGTTTTACACCGGACCTGGTTCCATTATTTATTATTCTGTCGGAATATCCTGTCTGTGCGTTTACGCCGGACCTGGTTCCATTATTTATTATTCTGTCGGATTATCATGTCTGTACGTTTACGCCGGACCTGGTTCCATTATTTATTATTCTGTTGGAATAACCTGTCTGTGCGGTCTATCGCATGCATGGTGATTTCTTTTGTTATTCCATTCTTTATTATACTCAGTTGGTTAAGTTTTGACTTCTATACTCCATAAAATTTGTGGAATATCCTTGACATTTGCGCTTCATCTAGTATCTATTCATGAAAATATTCTCCTGATCATTCTTGAATTTTACTCCACAAAGCAGTATCATGTTGACAATTTGGACGTTATTAATTCCTGAAAAAATTAATTCTTGAACTTGTTTTATTGAATTCTTATATCATTGTCATCATCCTCATGTTTATAAAATGTTGAAAGTCATCTGTGGCCTGTAGTGCATAGATGGACTTGGTATGATTATGACCAGTGATTATTCGGTATAATCATGACCGTAATGTTACAAATGATGTGGTAAAAGTCCTCATTAGCCCGTAGTGCATTGATGGACAGTTGTTGGTATGATCATGACCATTAGTGAATATACGAATATCCTTGGCCGTAGTGCAGGGGTGATTCGATGATGTGGATTATTTTATTAAGCTGAGTCTCAGCGATCACAGTGTTGAAAAACTTTTTAAACCATAAAAGATAGTAGAGTTTATTTTCTACTTGACTCTTTTAATGGATTGCTTTTTCCGCTGCAGTTAAACTTGATGTCTATTATATTTTATCAGTTTAACATTGTTGAAGGCTAATGATAATTTATTCTGCATTATCTTAGTCATAATATTTCTTACGGGGCTAGTTGAGCTCACCCTTTCTTTCACTGTTCTCTTCAGGAAATGAGAACGTAGCTGGGACAAGTCGGGGAACGGAGTGATGGTTCGAATGATAATATTAGTTAGTAGTCCTCACTATTCTATGTAATAGCGTGTTAATAAATGTAATGAGGACTCCTTTTGAGTATGAATACTCTCTAGAAGATAATATTTGTATTCAAACTCACAGTTTATGTTTTGTCGTATTGTACACGACAGTTGTATTAGTAAGTTGTATTTGTATTTTGTACTATATATCTGACGACCCAAGATGGGTGATGTATATCTAATTCTGGGGGCGTCACAACGTTGCCAAACTTTGAATATTTGAATTTTAATTATTATTTTTGAATTTAAATTTAAATTTATTGTTAGATCCAAGATATTTGAATTTAAATTATTAATTATAGTAGTTATTTCTCTTTGATTTTAGGTTACTTATTATTATGAATTGAATCATAATTGCATACTAATTCTCTAAATTAAGAAATCCTAATTGCACTAATATTGTAAATAAATATAGAAAGTATATTAATTGTGTAAATATTTTATAAGTACATTAATATAATTATTTTTTAAATATTATATATTATTATAAAGGACCTTTAAAAAATGTCCAACAATAGTAGGCGTAGGGGTAGGGGTAGGGGTAGGGGTAGGGGAAAGGGTAGGGGCCGGGTCAATTTTGAAACCCGCAAACTTGTTCGTCTAACTAGTCTACAACAGCAAGCAACACTAGGGTGGGATTCTTGGTCACGCAACCAACTTGGATTCCAAGCCTTAAACATCTACGTCCATCTATTTTAAATCCTTAAAACTTTCTGAACACTTGAACTTCACTTAGTACACATATCTATAAAAATTTATTATTAATATTTATTATCTGTGCATAGTAAATATGCAGCATTTATAGTGTCACATGAATAATCACTACTTCCTCCGTCCTATAATAAAAGTTTTGATAGATTTTTTACACATATTAAGAAGAGAAATGAAATTATAAAATTATCCATAATAATATGTCATTAATTATTTTCAATGTAGGTGAGAGTAATTTTTTAGCTATTCAATTCAAAATATTCTCTCTCCATACTTATTAAATATGAAGAGAAAATTAGAATAAAAGATTATTATTAAATATTTAATATTACGGACATAATAGGAAAAAAATATGTAAAAAATTGGTTATTAAAAAAAATAGACATTTAATATGAGACTAATCAAAATAATAATAAGAATTTTTATTAGGACAGAGAGAGTATTATATTATTACCCACTTTTTTAGAGCATTAAGCAGCGAATTATTTATAGTAGGAGTATTAATTACCGCATGATGATATTTATGTATGTATGTACAGAAATGCTAGGGGGATCGGTTTCTAGCGACCGGGTTGGCGATCGGCCAAATTTATTTTATTTTATTTTTGTTTTTTTTAGGACTCTCAAATAATTTATAAGATTTATTGGAACTAAAATTTTTACAGAATTCAGTGATTTGGATGTTATTTAGATACATATAAAAAATAGAGCTGCACAGTCTGTACAGCTCTGTTGTTTACATGTATTTAAATGACATCCAAATCACTGAATTCTGTAAAAATTTCAGTTCCAATAAATGTTATAAATTATTTAGGAGTTGTAAATAAAAAAAATAAATAATTGACCGGTCGCCAGAGGCTTATCGCCCCAGAAGCACTCTTTCGTAAATAGAGTACTAAATGAACAGTGTTGGTGCGTGATCGCAAATACTTATAAAAGAATCCAGTTAGCATGAAATTTATTTTTAAATAAATTGGTCAATTAATTAATAAAATATTGACACATATAAAATCTTTGTGTGCGTATCAACAATTTATTAGTCACTTTATTAACTTGCCTGAAAAAAAAAAATCATGCTAACCATTTCGCTTATAAAATAATTTTAGAGTGTAGTAGGTAGAGGTCCGTAGGAGAATCAAATCAACTTACCCTCATCTTAAAGTGCTTGTTGTCACGTGATCCAGTCACGTCATATGCACAGCAAAAGTTTCCACAATTGATCATATAAGCAGTTGCAAAGTGAAAATGTTAAAAGTTAAAACAAAAAATTCAATTTCTTCGATTATTAGTGATTACAACATTTGTAGCCATAGTGTTTATAGTACTAATATTTAACCCTTCCAAATGTATTATATTAATTTTAGTGCGTTATATTTGAAGTATAACTTCTATATTTATAAATTAAATAAGTTATATTTAAAATAAATTATTATTAAATAAATATATTTTTTAAATATTTTAAACGCACCAAAGTTTGAAAAACTAAATATCCACTATATGAATCATGTATAGAATAATAGTGAAATGCCGTGCTAATGGTTAAGTACAAGGAAAAAAAAATCATTTTTGTTTGTTGGAATGCCTTGCCAAATAAAAAAGCTAGCATGTTGGCATATTAATAAAAAGGAAATTGATATTTTTATATGTTAAAATGAATGAGTCTCTCTCACATGAAGGTAGGACCCACTCAATATTCATGTGAAAGAGATCACGTATAAATATCAATTTTTTAGGTAGAAATATCATTTTCCTAAAAAAAAAATTAAAATTTGACACTTACAAATTACAGTCATATTTTAAATATATAAAAAAAACTCTACAAAAATGCTTTTAATAATAATACTATTTTGTAGTACTCCTATAATTTTTTAAGGAATTACATTTTCTAAAGTAGTAGAACATTGAGTAATAAACTTTAGCAAACCATAAACATGACCGATTAACATAATAATTTTGAGGGCTATTTGTAGACCTGCCAAACGGGCGGACCGGGCCGAACCGAAAAGGCCCGAGTTTTGACGGGCCAGATTTTTTAAGCCCGTGGCCCGGGTTGGGCGGGCCTGTAACGACCCCAAAATAGGTCCATTCCATCCAACCTATTCTGAGTCGCCAAATACATGGTACAGAAAACAACTACAACTTTATTACAACAATTGTCGTGCAAAATACAACAACACATATGCTGTGAGTTTTGATACAAATATATACCAAATGTGACTCATGTTCCAACCGTGGACATCACCTCACAATAACACCTTACATAAAGGTATAGTCAAAAACTGTTTTAAAAATTAGAATCTTTGGGAAGTGCTCAAGGAAACCTTCGTACATGGGAGGCCACGCGTCTAGGTTATGATAGATATCATATGGCCACAGAATTATCCTTGGTTGACCCAATAGACCCCAAAGAAAAACGAGAAGATTACTATCATATTCTTCCCAATGGTGAGTCTTCTCTTGACTTATCATTATCTCCACTGTCTCTAATTGAGAATTAT
The DNA here is from genome assembly GCA_016801055.1 of Panax notoginseng. NCBI lineage: Eukaryota > Viridiplantae > Streptophyta > Magnoliopsida > Apiales > Araliaceae > Panax > Panax notoginseng. Next base: position 5,740,372 of record CM029020.1, read on the forward strand.
ACTTCAAACAAACACCAAGATTATATAGGTAGTGCCCATAGATATACTCAGCAAGTGGATGAGCACAACCCTGTCTTATGATGACACGAGGTTATATGTCATTAGACATCTTATATGATAGTGACAAAACACCCTTCCAATATTGGGTTCGCCTCACCCTATTTTCTTCACCAAATATAACTACTAAATGATGACCACCGTTCTATTCCCTTGTTACCCCCGCTCGACCCAGCTACACTCTTATTACCTGAAAGGAATTGTGAAGCAAAAGGGTGAGCACAACTAGCTCAGTAAAGAATATCATGACTAAAGATAATTCAATTATCAATAGCCTTCATCAACAATAAATCAGAGATTTAGAACATATGGTAAATGATAAAAATTTCAACCATAGTTGCAGCGGAACGAGCAATCCATTAGAAGAGTCAAATAGACTATAAAGTCTATTATCTTCTCCATGTTAAAAATTCACCAACAATATTTTATCCCTGTAACATCAATCAACAATTCTGATCCACAATCATATGAATAACTCATAATCATAACTGTAGTTCTAAATTCCTCTTCTCATCCAGGACGAAGATAATTTTCATCACCTATCTTTACCTGAAATATCAAAGATCATGGTTACACCAAATCACATTTCCTGTTCATAATCATACTAATAACTTCATCTTTGCACTACGGCCAAAGATATTCATTTGTATCACCAGTTGGTCATGTTTATCTCAACATCTGTTCATCTTTGCACTACTGGCCAAAGATATTCAACAACATGTCATCTTTGCACTACGGGCCAAAGATATTCATCAACAATTCATCTTTGCACTACAGGCCAAAGATATTCATCAATATTTCATCTTTGCACTACAGGCCAAAGATATTAATATCTCAAAGAAATATATAATCATTTCAGAATTTATATAAACAATAATTATAACCATGTTGATCAATTCACCTTTGCACTTAAGCTAAAGATATTCACTTATAAATTTAATGGTCATGATCATACCAATCAACGATTCAACTTTGCACTACTGGCCAAAGATAACCCATAGTCATGATCATACCAAAAATCTACCCATCTTTACACTCAAGTCAAAGAGAAATATCATCATTAGGGTTATAAAAACGTTATATATAATAATAAAAATAATATGATCAACATCTAGTTTTAATCTCAAGAGTAATATTTGTAAATCAACTATAATTTGGTTAGAAAAAGAAACCAATTTTTATCGTGAATAGTAACTCGTGAATAGTAACTCATGATTAGTAACTCGACACAAAAAGATAAAAATTCCACAATAAAATCCATACCAGTATTTCGGTATAATGATATTGAAAGAATAATATTTCTTAAGCTTATAAATAATTTATTTAAATTGTTTACACTTTACTAAATAATGCATTTAATCATTCTAAAATACCAAACTCATAAGATTTTATCACCAATAATCAAAACCCTCATCAAAAATCTGCATATACCTCATATAGGATTCTCAAGCCATAAAATCATATTTTCCAATTTTCTTACTTCACATAACATATTTACTCATAACTAGTCTATTTTCATGAAAAATACCAAATCAGTTCCAAAAATATTTCTTTTCTGGGATTTAGCATAATATAGTCCCATATTGAACATAAATTTTTCTCAGAATTTTTAAAACTCATTTACTATTTTTCATATGGCCAAAACCACCGAATATTTAGACATTTATCAAAAATTATACTTTTGTCCAAAAATTCTAAAATTTACAGAGTATACTTCTATCATACACATGTACTCCCAATAAAAATTTCATCAATTTTGGAGTTAACCACAAGAAATTATAAGCGGTTACTTTTAAAATAGTCTTTTCCCGTAAAATTCATAACTCTTAATCTATACATCCAAAAATCACCATTTTTGGACACAATCAATAAAACTCATCAAAATATCATTTCAAAATTTTCCATAATTTTTGAAGATCAGAAAAATTACGAAACTGAAAATCATAACAACCCTTAAAATCTATTACTATCCCTTACCTCAAAAGAGCAGTACTTCTGACTGGATATCGGATATGATGCTGAAGGAAACTTGCACTAATGAATAGCAACTCACCAAGTATCTAAAAACTCACAAAATATGCTTCATAATATAGAGAGAGAAAGAGAGAAAGCTTATGTTTCTGGTGTGATTTTCAATTTTAGCTTAGCCCTCTATTTATAGGAAATTTTTGGTAGGTTTGACCTGCAACCTGATGGCTTTACCTGCTACTATTCTCACCCACCACATTTGAAATATAATTCAGCACATTTATTCACCAACCACAAGTGGGGCCCACCAATTCTAGAATTTTCCACCAAAATGATAAACTCCGAAAATTCAACAATTTCTGAACCAGTCATCTCGTAAAATTCATAATAAATCATACGTTCATTTTTAACGGTTCAAAATTTGTGGGCATATACTCAACTTATATATGTATAACATATCCAAAAATTACCACGATCCAACGGTCGGATTAAAAATTATAACCCCCGCAAAATATCTCAAAAACCCTGATTTTTAATACCTCCATTCCGACAAAAATACGGATAAAAACCTCAACATTAACTCCTTCATTTTTAACCACAAAAATTTATCCCTCGTTTATATCCACATAAAATAAATATTTCTTTATCATATGAATCAATAATTAATTATTTACAAATAATATTACAGAATCACATTTATGACAACCAGGCCGTTCCCAGGAAAGAGGGGGCTTTCCAATAAGGATTTCTCCTTACTGGCGCGCAATTAGATGACCAAACCTCTCCTTAGACAGAACTTTCTAGACATTGCCAATAATGCTATCTAATAATATTATTCAAATAATATGAATTATTGATCTGATAATAGAAAATACTGTGCAGCAACAATTATTGAAACAAAAATAATATAAAATATCAACGCAGCAATTATTGAATCAATAAAGTAAAATATTGAACAGTAATTACTGTAACAATTATTGAGTAGTGCCTTCTTACGTAAGAATCAATAATTTTAAAAATACTGTGCAATACCGTGTGCTACTGTGCAATAACGCGTATTACTCTATTTTAACCAACGGGTATTCCAACAGTGTTAACGGTAACAACTACGCCATTATTTGTAAAAACTCAAATTTGTCGTTTTCTTCACCCGACAGTTATTCGTTATGGGGCCCACAAATAGCTGCGCCGTCGTACGAATATTCCCCGACAGAAAGAATATTCCACGACCAAACGAATATTCCCCGACAACAATGATTATTTTATAACCACTTGCTTATTTTGAAAAAAAAAAAATTTATATTTCACCCATAACTTTAAACTTTTATCAATTTAACCATTTACTGAATAGTAATTATAATAAAAATTGAATACTTTTATTTCATAAAATTCGGGGTCTTACAGGGCCGGGCCGGCCCGCGGATCTTATATTTTTTTTTGTAAAATCTTGATACACCAAAAACAGTAATAATAATAAATATTAAAAATAATAAACAATAATTCTAAATACTTAAATTAACTACATATCTCAATCAATTAAAATTTTAATAGTATTATAATTTTAAATATTATTCTAAAGGCATGATTTGGGATAATGATTGATTTACTTTCTAAATAAGTAGGGGGAATGCATAATTAAGGGATAATGATTGATTTACTTTCCAAATTTACTACAATATAATTTTTTAAAATTAATATAATTTATTTAACTTTTAAAAATAATAAATACTGTAATTAATACTAATATATAGATAATTTTAAAATTTTATAATTATATTATCTAACTTAAACTAATAATTGTTAGTTTAATAGTTTTATACTTTGAAATTATTTACTACATATCTCAATCAATTAAAATTTTAATAATATTATAAATTAGTATTATTAATTAAGAATAATAAAATTACAATAAAATCAAATTTATAGCGACATAAAGAAAAATTATGACACAATCTTAAAGAGATACTGTTATACACTAATAAATACATGAAATAAAATATAATACTATATTATAAAGACACTCACGCTATTTTACAAAAATGAAAAACTATATGTATGAATATTAAGATTATGTTTTTTGTATGCTTTTAAAATAATAAATTGTTAATTTAATATTGTTGTGCAATTATGTGTTATTTTACATAATTATATATTACTAAAATAATACACTTTATTTATATAAAAAAATTATATAAATAAAGTGTATTATTTAAGTTTTACTTATTATAAATGCACGATTTAAGTAAGTATTAATTGTTTAGTTTTATATTATAAATACACGATTTAAGTTTTACTTTTTAAGAATAGTAAATTTGAACAAAAGTAAAGAAACAATATATTAAAGATTGCATTAAAAATAAACAATTGTTGTAGCTCAGTTGGTTTGAACTCTTATTTATTTATTTACAAGTCTTGTGTTCAAGCCCCACAAATAGCAACATTTGGGCCGGGCCATTACGGGCTGCGGGCCGGGCCATCACGGGCTGGGCCAAAACGGCCTAACTTTTCCTGGGCTAGAAAACTGCAGTTCATAGCCCAGCCCGTAGCGGACGGACCGGCCCAACCCGCGGACTTGGCCAAATTTGCCAGGTCTAGCTATTTGAGTAAAACAACTCCTTCCCCAATCAAAGAAAAATAATAATAAATATTATCCCAACAACTAGATTCATCTGTCAATCAAGCAAGTATTAACGGCGGAAAATAATCAACAATCTTTTTATACAAATAAATTAAAATACTACTCAAAAATAAAAAAAATAGAGAGAGAGATAGACCTCTGCGCATTGCCCAACCCTCTCCTTCTCATTTCTCCTACGCTCCTTTGTACTCTCCGTCCGTCCATTCGACAATGTCCCCACAAACATGAAACAAACTCGAAGCTACGACGACGACAGAGACAAACCCACCACTGGCGGCGGAGCCACGACGGCGATGAGGGTGATAGTTCCCTTGCAAGGCGTAGTCCAAGGCCGCGGTGGCCTTGTTTTAGGCTCAGTCATACCCTGTGCTCTCTTCTACTTCTTCCAACTCTACCTCAAGCAGCGCCAACGCTCTCGCTCTAAACCTCCTCCTCCGCCGCCGGAGCTGCCGTCAACCGTCGAGCTTTCTCCTAGGCTGAATAGAGTTCTGTCTCGCTCCCTTCTCTCCCCGAGAGCCTCCAGTGGGCCGGCCCACGTATCTTCTAGAGCTAATTCTATTACTAAACAAGCTGATAGCCCATACTATGTTGGATTGAATAGGGTTTCTGAGGACCCTTTTGATGAATTAAATAACCCAGATGGTTTTTTCCAGCTTGGATTGGCCGAAAACAAGGTTGCTTAATTTTCTTATATATATAAATATGTTTACTTTGTCTTGCTGATATGTTTATAGTTGTAAAAATATATTAAATTTTGGTTTTGTGGTGAATTTAATTAGTTATCACTGGATTTGGTTCAAGACTGGCTATTAGAAAATGAAGATTCAATTTTTAGCCGGGATGTAAGTGGGATTGCTACTTATCAGCCATTTGATGGGTTAATGGAGTTGAAAGTGGTAAGTGTTTCCATTATGCTCTTTGTTTTAATTTGATTAAACTCATACATTATGTTTCCTTGTTGGATAAAAGTTGTTAAAGGACTTTTTGCCATAACAATAAAATCCGCAAAAAAACAAAACTGAATGTAGAAAAGATTTCAAGACAGTTTTATATTGCCATGGTACCGGCTATATCGATGTGCCAAGCTGATGTGTTTACTAAAATTGAGTTCCTACCCAACTCTTATGTATGCTTGTTGAAATTTTCAGTTATTCGAATAGTTGAAACCAATAACAGCGTTACTTCAATCAACTCTTGGGGTTTTTTTGTTTTTTTTTAGAAAAATATATATATAACAACAAGATTTCTTGGTGGTGCTCATATTTGCTTTTGAACATGTGCTTTTATTTTGCTTAATCTCATAACTTGAAGTAACAGTTTGTAATTTGGGCTCTATCATTTTCAATTCTGGGGAATGTAGATGGTTCCTTTTAATACAAGAACAAATAATTAGTTTTTGTGCCATGCCGAGTTGCTTTCAATCTTTGGTTTGTATGCTAATTTCATCAGTACTGCAGGCCGTGGCAGGAATTATGTCTGAGGTCATGGATAAATCAGTGCTCTTCAACCCGCCCCAAATAGTACTGACAGCTGGTGCCGCTTCTGCAATTGAGATGCTTAGCTTCTGCTTGGCAGATGCAGGAAATGCTTTCCTTGTTCCCTCACCTTATTACCCAGAGTAAATTTCTTTACCAAGCTGAAGAAGTTCTATATTTGGTCATTTAGCACATCTAGTTACTAAACTTGAAAGACAATTTGCAGTCTTGACAGGGATGTCAAATGGCGTACTGGGGTGGAGATTATACCCGTTCCTTGCCGGAGTGCAGACAACTTCAATTTAAGTACAGCCTCCCTTGACCGAGCATTTAATCAAGCAAAGAAGCGTGGTCTTAAAGTTCGTGGAGTTATAATTTCGAACCCATCAAATCCAGTAGGCACTTTGCTCAATAGGGAAACTCTTTACAACCTAATGGACTTTGTTACAGAAAAGAACATTCATGTCATCTCTATTGAAATATTAGCAGGATCCACTCATGGAAATGAAGAGTTTGTCAGCATGGCAGAAATCATTGATTTGGAAGGTTTTGATCGCAACAGAGTGCACATAGTTTATGGTCTTTCGAAAGACCTCCCTCTTCCTGGTTTTAGGGTGGGGGTTCTCTATACCTACAACGAGACTGTTCTGGCTGCAGCTAAAAAACTAGCAAGATTCTCATCTGTTTCGTCTCCAACCCAGCGATTGCTTGTCTCGATGCTCTCAGATCCAAATTTCATTCAAGATTTCATCAGGACAAACAGAGAAAGGCTTCAAAGCATGTATATTGAATTTGTGGCTGGCTTGAAGCAATTAGGTATTGAGTGCATGAAAAGCAGCGGAGGCTTCTACTGTTGGGCTGACATGAGTGGGTTTATTCGCTCGTATAATGAGAAAGGGGAGCTTGAACTTTGGGATAAGTTGTTAAACATATCAAAGATTAACCCAACTCCTGGGTCCTCCTGTCACTGTATTGAACCAGGATGGTTCCAGTTTTGTTTTACTACATTGAGTGAAAGGGACATTCCTATAGTTATGGAACGTATTCGGATAGTCTCTGAATCCAGCAAATAAAATCCTATGGCCTGTAACGGTACCTATTGAAGTGCACCTAATTTAGCAGGATAACTATTGTGCAAAGATTTTGATGCTGTAGGCATTAAGATTGAACTTTGAAGCAGCCCCTGTGGTTTTAGCATTAAACTAACAAGGCGGCAAATTTAAATCAAGTTCTTTGGTAAGCCAAAGTGAAGCAGAATCCTAAACCCTGAGTTGAAGGTATATACGGTTGCTTTCGCTTTCAACAGTAGTTTCTTTTTCATCTCTTTCGCAATATGGAGCGTGTAAATCCTTCCCCCTGATCTGCGATTTGACAAACTATTCGCCTCAAGTTCAAGATGTAGATAGGCCTTTCATCAGTCAAAATCGGGCGAGAACTACAGCCGATGATCAGTGAATCATTTTCATGTTACATTTGCTGAATACAAATGTTAAGCAGATGCATATTATTACCGAGTGATTCTTTCTTACATATATGATTTAATTTTTGTTTACCAATATAGTGTCACTTCTGTTCACTTAATTTACTCCTTTGATACCCATTAGCCGATAGAGGCCCAGGTGTTCCAATGGTTTCAGAGTCTTTTTACCCTTTCCAACTCAAGGTCTAGTGGCAAAAGGGGTAGAAACCTAAAGTCAAAATATAGAAGTACATGAATAAAGAAATAGACCCTATGCTCTGTTTCCAATGTGACAAGAAACTAATGTATTTTATTGCAAAAATTACAATGGATAATAAATAATTGTAATCTCAAAATTGAATAGATAAAAAAAATCTTTCTTCTGTTTTTATGCTCTAAAAGTGCCTATTGTCTCCTATCCTCACTACCAGAAATCCAAATTCCCCTGCCAGCCATACTACCGTTTCTTTCCATTCCTTTCTGTATAAATAATTGCTAATATTTGCTTATTATGAACCCAATCCAGACCTAATGGACTCGAGAATCTGAACAGCCTCAGCCATGCTTGGTCTCCTAGAAGGCATTTCAGATGTGCAGATTAATCCCAGCTTCATAACCTGAATCAACTCATTTTCTGCAAAACCACGCAAACTTCTATCGAAGCAATCTGAAGCAGAGCCACTCTCTATTAACCCCCTAACATAATCACACAAAACTACCACCTCGTTTGCCACTGGACTTTCCACTGGTTTCCTCCCTGTAACCAGCTCCAATAACACTACTCCAAAGCTATACACATCACATTTGTCACTCAGTCTCAAACTCTGAGCCAACTCTGGTGCAACATACCCAACTGCATTGTGAAATTTGGTAAAGCCATAATTATCAAGCAGAGGAAGTAACTTTCCTAGCCCGTAATCAGACAGTTTTGCCTCATAGTTTTCATCTAACAGTATATTAGTAGACTTGATGTTAAGATGAAGAACTGGAGGTTTACAATCGTGGTGAAGGTATGCGAGAGCTCTTGCTGTCCCTAGAGCAATCTGATACCTCCTAGACCAATTCAGTTCACTATTACCAACACCAGTACTAGTGCCAGGATAATTAAGTCCATGAAGATTATCATACAAATTACCATTTGGAATAAACTCGGACAGAACTAAATGCATACTAGAGGACCAATAATAACCTTGAAAAGCAACAAGATTAGGGTGTCGAAGATTTCCTAACCGTCCAATTTCTTGTTCGAATTCGTCCTGGTTCCGAATTCTTCCCAAAGTCTCAAGCTTCTTCACTGCAATTGATATTCCACCTTCAAAACTTGTTCTGTAGACTGTTCCAATTGAACCCCCGCCAATCAGGCACTCCTTGTCCAGTAAAGCTTTAGTGCCGGCTTCCCAATCCTCATACCTTGAGGGCAAACTTTTGCTGAAGAGAACCAACTTTCCAATTATGACATTTGAGTCTGGTGAACCCAGTGGAGTGCTCTCTACAACCGCTGTCGCTTCATCACTTCTCCTCCTACGAGCCTTCATGTTTATTATCGTTATGAGACCAACACCAGTGAGGATCACTGCAGCTGCAACAATAGCAACAATGGCGGACACACTCAACACATTTGATTTTCCTGTTGCTGGAGTCGTGCCATTGGCAGAGCAAGATGTCAGAGGAGCACCGCAGAGCCCTGGATTGTGAGAAAATGCTGATGCCCCAAATTGCTGGATATTAGGAGTGAGAGGAATAACACCAGAGAGGTTGTTGTAAGAGAGGTTAAAATGAGTTAAGTTTAACAAATTCGACAACGATGCAGGGATTGAGCCAGATAGCGAATTTTCTGAAAGATCCAAAATCTGGATTTTTGACAAATTTCCGATAGTTGATGGTATGCTTCCATTTAGTTTGTTTCTGTGCAGATCAAGGATTACAAGGTTCGACATGTTGTAAAGGTTACTTGGAATTTCTCCCTGCAAAGTGTTGCCAGAAACATCCCTGCAGTAACATTTAGATTTGGATCATTTGATATGGAATTCAAAAAGCAAATTATTTACTGCTGCTAAAACTAGAGATGCATTTCTAAAACAAAGACTTTAAAGGAAAATTTTATTTTCCCAAATACAACCCTAACATTGCTAAATGTAGTAGTAGTGGCATGATAGCATTCAATCCACCGCAAATATAAGTAATTGCATATTTGCAACTTCATGTCACTTTATAGTGTACAATTAAAAATGTATCTCTAACTTTGTAATGGACAAAAAAAAGGAAAATATATCTCTAATTTTGTGATGGAGGGAGTATGTAAGTTGTAAAACAATAAGAGAATGATGGGATGGCATAAAATGGGAATTAGGCTTACAGCTCCAGAAGAAACCTGCAATTGCTTATTTCATCTGGGATTTCACCACCAAGGTTAAGATTGTGCAAGTCCAGAACTTGAATATATTCTATACTTCCAAACTCTGCAGGAATAGTCCCACTAATTGAGTTATTCCCCAATCGAATAATTTGTAGACTCTGCAAGTCTGAAATATCAATCGGAATACTTCCATTTAACGAGTTAAATCCCAAATCCAAAACCTTTAGGCCAGTGCATTTTGTGATGCTCATTGGGATTTCCCCAAAAAATACATTCCCTGAAGCACCCAAAATCTCCAATCTCTGACTGCAAGATTCTATATCTGGTATTTGCCCCGAAAACTCATTAGACGAAACATTGAAAATAGTAAGATTACTGAATTGAAGAACACCAAAAGGGGCTGACCCAGTAAGCATATTGCTAGCAAGATCCAAAAGCTCCAAGCTTTTACACTGAAAAACCTGCTCTTGAACACTTCCTGCTAACCCATTGTTACTCACAGACAAGAAGATTAACCCTGGAATATTACAAATTTGTGAAGGCAAGCTACCACTCAGATTGTTGAATGAGAAATCCACACCAAGAAGATTCAAGCAATTACCAATGGATAAAGGAATTGAACCTGAAAGTTTGTTTCTTGAAAGAGAAATGAACTTTGTTTTGAAACAATTCATGAACAAAACTGAAGGAATCTCTCCACTATATCCATTCCTTGACAAATCAAGAAATCGAATATTTGTTAAATTCCCTAAAAACTCTGGGATTGACCCAGATAATGCATTTGAGCTTAAATTGATCTTCCACAATGTACCAATTTCACCATACTGGGTTGGAATGTTGCCAGTGAATCTATTTCCAAAAAAGTTAAGAATCCGCAAGGATTTTAATCCTGATAAGGCCGGCGACAAAATTCCACCCAAACTTTTATTCCACAGGACAATCTTATATACATTTCCATCAATATTACAAAACACACCACTGAAATCTTGGCAAGGGCTTTTAATTGAATCCCATGAACTCAAGCTATTGTAAGGATCACTTGAAATGTTACCCTTGAATTGCAGCAAGATCTCCTTTTCAGTGACCGGATACACTGCCGCAAACTGAAATGCCAGTAAAATAAGAATGTAACGAGAGTATCTTCCTAATATTTTCATCTTCTTGCCCGGCATTATACATTCCGGCTCGGATTGTGTAAAGCCTCAATCTTTCCTTCTGGACAATAGATTCTCTATGTAAATGGGGTTCATTTAAGAGAGAACAATGTGCCCATTGCTACAGGAAAGTAACATTTGCAAAGCTGAGTCTTGCTAAAAATTGCTGGTACATTTATGGAAAAAACAAAAGCTTGGGGGAAATTGAAAATGAGTTTGACTTGAATGAAGTAGATTTTCTTTGAGTGGATGTATTTAGTTCTGGGTATTTTATGGGCTGTGAATCAAGAACCCTAAAATCTATGTTTAATAGTTCGAGAAGGATGAAGTGCCCAAGAGGGTAGGGGGAGAGAGAGAGAGGGGATATGGGACATGCGAGGGAGTGAGGGAGAAAAATGAAATGAAATGAAATGAAATTAAATAAAATTAGCGTGGGGCTTGGCTGGAACGGGTAGCAGGTAGAGGCAATTTTAATTAACTGCTCATAAAAAAGTCCTCTCCATGTCGGGACGGTTGTCACCACGTGCTCTAGTCATAGTGCATCCCCCCTCGCCCCTCCCCTCTCCCCCCTCACCCCTACCCCCTCCCCTCTATATATATATATATATATATATATATATATATATATATATATATATATAGCGTGTGTGAATAGGGTGCAAACGAGTTGAATCTCAGCAAATACTTTCATGCTCAGATTCAGTTTGATTCGAAAAAATTGAGCTCGAATTCGACTCGGATTCGATAAAGGATTTATATTTTTGCGCCAGATTCGACTCGGATCATTACTCGAACCTACTCGGTTCGTAAGTACTCGACTCGTTTACAAAACGAGTTACTCATGAGCCTTCAAATCGAGTTTTGAATATGAACCATTTCACTTAAAATTGAACCACTACATACTAAATTGGTTACTTAACTAATATTTATATATATAACTTTTTCACTTTTATTTATGTATTGAAATTATAAAGAATGTAATATAAATTGACATTTAATTCATTGATTTATTCAAGTACAAGTTTACACAATTTCATACTATACTTTATAAATTATAAAGATTGATACAAATATCACATATTTAGCTTACTAGTATGGATCAGACCAATATTCGAATATGATCCATCGAGCAGGTATCGAGTATGGTTTGAGAAAAAATAAAATACTAGAACCTTAATATGAGCGAACACTGGTCTGCTCGAGTTCGACTCGTGTATCATTAAAGAGAAAACGAATATGGATCAGATTCGACTCGGATCAACTTCGAATTCGAGTTTTAAATCATATTTTCGAGTCGATCTCGAGTCGAGTACCGAACTACTTGGCTCGGTTATCACCCTTATGTGTGGGGGTTAATAGAGGTGTAAAATTGTGCATACTTTCAAATATTCACTGTAAGACCCCAATTTTTATAAATAAAGATGAATTTTCTATAAATATCATTTTTGAATATTATGAAGTTAATTTGATATAATGTTATAGTTGTGGGTAATATTTATAAATTTTGCAAAGTAAGCAAGTTGTTATAAAATATTCGTTTGGTCGGAGAATATTCTTTTTGTCGGGGAATATTCGTACGACGGCACAATCATTGGTGGACCCCACAACGGAATTATTGTCGGATTGAGAAAACGACAAAATTATCTTTCTATAAAAATAACAGCTGAGGTATTACGTTAAAATCGTTAAAACTGTTGAACTACTTGGTAGTAAAAGTACAGTAATACGCGTGGTTGCATAGTAGCACACGGTATTGATTATTGATGCTTGCGTGAGAAGTCACTCAGCTATACTCAATTATTGCTACAGTAATTGCTGCATCATATCTCTTAAATTATTGTCATAGTATCATCTGTATAATATGTTATATTATTGAGACGTTGTGGTAAGTTTGGTTATTTTATGGGGGGCCATATGTCATCATCTAAGAGTCTTTTCGTCAATAGTAATTACCGTTGTCAATAGTAATTACCGTTGTCAATAGTAATTACCGTCGTCAATAGTATTTACCTTGGTCAATAGTAATTACCTTCGTCAATAGTATTTACCTTGGTCAATAGTATTTACCTTGGTCAATAGTAATTACCTTCGTCAATAGTATTTACCTTGGTTAATAGTAATTACTTTCGTCAATAGTAGTTGTCCCTTCAATATTACCAAGAGTCATTTGACCCTTCGTTAAGACCAAGAGTCATTTGACCCTTCGTTAAGACCAAGAGCCACCCTCAGTTTTTTTCTATAAATAGAGGCCTAGGGCTTCATTATTTTTCACGAATTCATTCAAGCTATAGAGAGAGAAAGTATAGAGAGAATAAGAGAGAGAGAGACTAAAAGTATTCTGCTACATCACTTTTCCAATATCCAGTTCTTTTAAGGTAGGGAATATTATTTCTTTTATATTCATGAAGAGAACTTCTGTTATTCCATTTGTTATTATTCTGTTGGAATAACCAGTATACGCGGTCTACCCTATACTTGGTGACATTCTTCTATTATTCTGTTGGAACATCCTGTCTGTGTGTTTTACACCGGACCTGGTTCCGTTTATTATTCTGTTGGAACATCCTGTCTGTGTGTTTTACACCGGACCTGGTTCCGTTTTATTATTATTCTGTTGGAATATCCTGTCTGTGTGTTTTACACCGGACCTGGTTCCATTATTTATTATTCTGTCGGAATATCCTGTCTGTGCGTTTACGCCGGACCTGGTTCCATTATTTATTATTCTGTCGGAATATCCTGTCTGTGCGTTTACGCCGGACCTGGTTCCATTATTTATTATTCTATTGGAATAACCTGTCTGTGCGGTCTATCGCATGCATGGTGATTTCTTTTGTTATTCCATTCTTTATTGTACTCAGTTGGTTTTTGACTTCTATACTCCATGAAATTTGTGGAATATCCTTGATAGTTGCGTTTCATCCAGTATCTTTTCAAGAAAATATTCTTCTAAGCATTCTTGAATTTTACTCCACAATGCAGTATCATGTTGACAATTTGGACGTTGTTAATTCCTGGATAAATTAATTCTTGAACTTGTTTTATTGAATTCTTATATCATTGTCATCATCCTCATGTTTATAAAATGTTGAAAGTCATCTGTGGCATGTAGTGCATAGATGGACTTGGTATGATTATGACCAGGGATTATTCGGTATAATCATGACCGTAATGTTACAAATGATGTGGTAAAAGTCCTCATTGGCCCGTAGTGCATTGATGGACAGTTGTTGGCATGATCATGACCATTAATGAATACACAAATATCCTTGGCCGTAGTGCAGGGGTGATTCGATGATGTGGATTATTTTATTAAGCTGAGTCTCAGCGATCGCAGTGTTGAAAAACCTTTTAAATCATAAAAGATAGTAGAGTTTATTTTCTACTTGACTCTTTTAATGGATTGCTTGTTCCGCTGCAGTTAAACTTGATGTCTATTATATTTTATCAGTTTAACATTGTTGAAGGCTAATGATAATTTATTCTGCATTATCTTAGTCATAATATTTCTTACTGGGCTAGTTGAGCTCACCCTTTCTTTCACTGTTCTCTTCAGGAAATGAGAACGTAGCTGGGACAAGTCGGGGTACGGAGTGATGGTCCGAATGATAGTATTAGTTAGTAGTCCTCACTATTCTATGTAATGGTGTGTTAATAAATGTAATGAGGACTCCTTTTGAGTATGAATACTCTCTAGAAGATAATATTTGTATTCAAACTCACAGTTTATGTTTTGTCGTATTGTACACGACAGTTGTATTATTAAGTTGTATTTGTATTCTGTACTATGTATCTGACGACCCAAGATGGGTGATGTATACCTAATTTTGGGGGCGTCACAGTTGGTATCAGAGCTTAGGGATATGATCCCTGGCTAAGATGTGAGAATAGAACTAGGAGGGGAGAGACGGGGAATTCCTTCGCTAGTATGGCATACCTAAGTTTATTTGCATGGTATTTAATTGGTCGGTCATAATATAAGGATAATATATGACATATCAATTAATTTTTATTTTGTGGCAGTATCTGAAAATGGCATCCGAGAATGTTGAGAATAGCAATGGAGCACAGACGACTGTTGATTCACCACACATCAATAATCATGATAATGTGCATCAGGAAGGTGTCAATCCTCATGCAAACAACAACACTGACCAAATGATGAATGATCAAATGTTCAGAGGCTTTATGCAATTCATGCAACAACAGGTGAAAGCGGCTCCTGTCCACAACGTAGGTGGAAATACTGGAAACTCTCAGGCGGTCACCGCTAAACAGTTTAAGGAGCTGGGACCACCGGAGTTTAAGGGAGAACCCAAACCACTTGTAGCTGAAACATGGATAAAGCAGATCACCAAGATATTTGATGTCTTGGGTTGCTCCGAGGAGCAAAAGGTTCCCTTTGCCGCCTTTATGTTGCGAGGAGAGGCAGATTACTGGTGGGAATCGATAAAGCGTACTCAACCTGCCGCACTGAAGATGTCTTGGGAGAAGTTCCAAGATCTGTTTAACGACAAATACTTTCCCGAGAGTATTCGTCACATGAAGGAGGTGGAGTTCATCAAATTGGAGCAGAATAATATGACCGTGTCGCAGTACGAGGCAAAATTTGCGGAGTTATCCCGGTTTGCGTCCCACCTGGTGGATAATGAAGAAAGAATGACGCGGATGTTTTTAAGAGGTTTGAAGCCGGAGATACGTCAACATCTTGTTTCTCATAAACTGTGTTTGTATTCAGATGTTGTAAATAGGGCTCAGTTGGTGGAGCGCGATAACGAGATAACGCAACCAAAAGAGAGCAGCCGGCAAAATGATAATACCAGTGAGAGCAGTCATCGAAGCGGTGACAACAAGCGTGGAGGGAATCAACAGGCCAGAAATGGTAACCACTTCGGTGGTAATCAGGGCCAAAACAATAAGAATGGACATTTCAAGAAGAGGAGATTCAACAATGATGGAAAGACGTCAGCACCAGCACCTGTCGTTAAGGAAGGAGAACGACCACCTATCATATGTTTCAAATGCGGAGGGGAGGGGCACATCAGTCCAAACTGCGCGATGCCGTCCAAAGCATGTTATAATTGTGGAAGAGAAGGTCATTTAGCCCGATTTTGTCGTTTACCGAAGACAAATTCAGCTAGGATGGAGGCACCAAAAGCCGTCCCAGAAAAGTCAAAACCGGTTGTGCAAGGGAGAGCGTTTGTTGTGAACTCCCAGAAGCAAGGAACCCGAATGAGGTCATCACGGGTAAGCTTATCATAAACTCTAACGAAGTCTATACTTTATTTGATACCGGTTCAACCCATTCTTTTATTTCTCCTACTTGCGCTCATCGATTAAATTTGATTCCGGAGAAATTAGACTTTGACTTAGCTGTTGAAACTCCATTGGGAGAAACCTTCATTACATCCACGGTTTATAAGTCTTGTTTGGTTCAAGTTGGTACCCACACATTACCTGTCGATCTTATTTCATTAAAAATACTTGCATTTGACGTGATTCTAGGGATTGATTGGTTAACTACTCATCATGCAAAAATTGATTGTTTTCGTAAGGTTGTTAGCTTTCATATTCCTAATCGACCTATTATGCGAATTCAAGCAACCAAACCATTAAAATCAATCGCTGTCATCTCAAGCCATAAAGCTATTCGTTTATTGAAAAACGGATGTCAAGCTTTCTTAGCTCATGTCACAGATCTAAACAAAAATACGTCAGCTTTGAATGATATTTCTGTTGTTAATAAATTTCCTGACGTATTTCCCGAAGAACTTCCTGGCCTACCCCCAGAGCGTGAAATTGAATTTTGTATCGACCTTGAACCTGGTACAAAACCCATTTCCAAAGCCCCATATCGAATGGCTCCTATTGAACTTCAGGAGTTAAAGACCCAACTGCAGGAATTGTTAGACATTGGTTTTATTCGTCCTAGTACTTCTCCTTGGGGTGCTCCTGTTCTGTTCGTGAAGAAGAAAGATGGGAGTATGCGACTTTGTATTGATTATCGGGAGTTGAATCATGTCACCATCAAAAATAGGTACCCATTGCCACGTATTGATGACCTGTTTGACCAGTTGCAAGGAGCACAATTCTTTTCAAAGATCGATCTTCGTTCTGGATATCATCAGCTGAAGGTTAGAACTGAGGATATTCCAAAGACGGCTTTTAGAACTCGGTATGGGCATTATGAATTCTTAGTTATGTCCTTTGGATTGACTAATGCTCCTGCTGCCTTCATGGATATGATGAACCGGGTATTCAAGGAATATTTGGATCACTTTGTGGTCGTCTTTATTGATGACATCCTTATTTATTCCAAAAGCCGTGAAGATCATGAGCAACACTTGAGGCTGGTACTCCAAAAGCTTCGTGAATACAAGCTTTATGCCAAGTTGAAGAAATGCGAGTTCTGGCTGGAAGAGGTAGCATTCCTTGGGCACGTAGTATCAAGTCGTGGAATATCTGTTGACCCGGCAAAGATTGAAGCTATTCAAAGCTGGGAGCAACCTAAATCAGTGACCGAGGTACGTAGCTTTCTTGGTTTAGCTGGTTATTATCGGAGATTCGTGGAAGGATTTTCTCGAATCGCTACTCCATTAACTCAGCTGACTCGGAAAGATACAAAGTTTGGTTGGAGCGAAGAATGTGAGCAGAGTTTTCAAGAACTCAAGAGGAGACTCATTTCAGCACCTGTTCTAACAATACCATCTGGCTCGGAGGGATTTGTCATCTACAGTGATGCTTCGAGCAAAGGGTTGGGATGCGTTCTCATGCAACATGGAAAAGTCATAGCCTATGCATCAAGACAACTCAAGGAATATGAGAGGAATTATCCTACTCATGATCTAGAGTTGGCAGCTGTTGTCTTTGCACTTAAAATTTGGAGGCATTACTTGTATGGGGAGAAAGTGGAGATCTTTACGGATCATAAAAGCCTCAAATATTTCTTCACTCAAAAGGAACTCAACATGCGACAACGACGTTGGCTTGAACTGTTGAAAGATTATGATCATACCATTCAATACCATCCTGGAAAAGCGAACGTGGTAGCTGACGCATTGAGTAGAAGATCATATGCGGGTACAAGTGCAATATTAACAACGCAAAGGCCCATTTTGTGTGACTTGCAAAGGATGGAGATAGAGTTGAAGACTCCAGGGACCCATGTGATGATGGCGAATATACGAGTAGAACCGACTTTAATCGATAAAGTTAAAGCTGCTCAAGCTACAGACCTGGAGCTGATGCGTATGAGGAAGAAAGTGCAAGAAGGTTCTATGCCGGAAGCAAGAATCGATGAAGAAGGAATACTTCGAGTCAACTCCAGACTTTGTGTTCCTAACAACCCTGATTTAAAGTATGAAATCATGATGGAGGCGCACAACACACCGTTTGCAATCCATCCTGGAAGTACCAAAATGTATCATGATCTTCGTCATACATTTTGGTGGAGCAATATGAAGAGAGAGATAGCGTTGTTTATCTCAAGGTGTCTAACTTGTCAACGAGTCAAAGCGGAGCATCAAGTACCAAAAGGTCCATTGCAACCACTTGAAATTCCAGAATGGAAGTGGGAGCACATTACCATGGATTTCGTTACCGGTCTTCCTAGGGTTTCTCAAGGTATTGATGCGATTTGGGTCATTGTTGATAGATTGACCAAGTCTGCTCATTTCTTACCGATACGAGAAACTTATACACTTGAACGTCTTGCTCGTATGTACATAAACGAGATTGTAAGACTGCATGGTATGCCAGTATCCATAGTTTCTGATCGAGACCCAAGATTCACTTCACGATTTTGGGTTAGTTTACAAAAAGCTATGGGCACGGAGTTACGATTTAGTTCAGCATATCATCCTCAGACGGACGGACAATCAGAGAGGACTATTCAAACTCTTGAAGATCTATTAAGACTCTGTGTCTTTGACTTCAAGGGAAGTTGGGACAAGTTCTTACCATTGGTGGAGTTTTCCTACAACAACAGTTATCAAGCAAGTATTGGCATGGCTCCATTCGAAGCATTGTATGGAAGAAAATGTCGTTCTCCAGTATGCTGGGATGAGGTGGGCGAAGCAACGTTGTTGGGACCGGAGTTGGTACGTATGACTACAGAAAAGATTCAAACGATCCGACAACGTATAAAAACCTCACAAGATCGACAAAAGAGTTATGCTGATCTTCATCGAAAGGACGTGGAATTTGATGTAGGAGATCATGTGTTCTTACGTGTTGCTCCATGGAAAGGAGTTACGAGATTTGGAAAGAGAGGAAAGCTAAATCCTCGATTCATCGGTCCATTTTTAATCCTCGATCGAGTAGGAACTGTGGCTTATAGACTCGCTTTACCGCCAAGTATGTCTCGTGTTCATAACGTTTTCCACATATCCATGTTACGCAAATATGTGGAAGACCCGAACCACATTATTGAGTTAGAACCGGACGAAATAGCGGAGGATTTGACGTATGAAGAAGTTCCTGTTCAAATCTTGGATAAGAAGGAACATATTCTACGCTCCAAGGTTATACCTCAAGTTAAAGTTTTGTGGAGAAACCACGATGTTGAGGAAATGACTTGGGAGTTAGAATCAGAAATGAAATCAAGGTATCCTTACCTCTTCGACATACCAGGTACGTACCCTAATTTCGAGGGCGAAATTTCATAAGAAGGGGAGGTTGTAAGACCCCAACTTTTATAAATAAAGATGAATTTTCTATAAATATCATTTTTGAATATTATGGAGTTAATTTGATATAATGTTATAGTTGTGGGTAATATTTATAAATTTTGCAAAGTAAGCAAGTTGTTATAAAATATTCGTTTGGTCGGAGAATATTCTTTTTGTCGGGGAATATTCGTACGACGGCACAATCATTGGTGGACCCCACAACGGAATTATTGTCGGATTGAGAAAACGACAAAATTATCTTTCTATAAAAATAACAGCTGAGGTATTACGTTAAAATCGTTAAAACTGTTGAACTACTCGGTAGTAAAAGTACAGTAATACGCGTGGTTGCATAGTAGCACACGGTATTGATTATTGATGCTTACGTGAGAAGTCACTCAGCTATACTCAATTATTGCTACAGTAATTGCTGCATCATATCTCTTAAATTATTGTCATAGTATCATCTGTATAATATGTTATATTATTGAGACGTTGTGGTAAGTTTGGTTATTTTATGGGGGGCCATATGTCATCATCTAAGAGTCTTTTCGTCAATAGTAATTACCGTTGTCAATAGTAATTACCGTTGTCAATAGTAATTACCGTCGTCAATAGTATTTACCTTGGTCAATAGTAATTACCTTCGTCAAGAGTTAAATACTATTGACGAAGTGGTAAATACGACGAAGTGGTAAATACTAGTAATTACCTTGGTCAATGGTAAATACTATTGACGAAGGTAATTACTATTGACCAAGGTAAATACTATTGACGACGGTAATTACTATTGACGACGGTAATTACTATTGACGAAGAGACTCTTAGATGATGACATATGGCCCCCCATAAAATAACCAAACTTACCACAACGTCTCAATAATATAACATATTATACAGATGATACTATGACAATAATTTAAGAGATATGATGCAGCAATTACTATAGCAATAATTGAGTATAGCTGAGTGACTTCTCACGTAAGCATCAATAATCAATACCGTGTGCTACTATGCAACCACGCGTATTACTGTACTTTTACTACCAAGTAGTTCAACAGTTTTAACGATTTTAACGGTAACACCTCAGCTGTTATTTTTATAGAAAGATAATTCTGTCGTTTTCTCAATCCGACAATAATTCCGTTGTGGGGTCCACCAATGATTGTGCCGTCGTACGAATATTTCCCGACAAAAAGAATATTCCCCGACCAAACGAATATTTTATAACAACTTGCTTACTTTGCAAAATTTATAAATATTACCCACAACTATAACATTATATCAAATTAACTTCATAATATTCAAAAATGATATTTATAGAAAATTCATCTTTATTTATAAAAGTTGGGGTCTTACAACCTCCCCTTCTTATGAAATTTCGCCCTCGAAATTAGGGTACGTACCTGGTATGTCGAAGAGGTAAGGATACCTTGATTTCATTTCTGATTCTAACTCCCAAGTCATTTCCTCAACATCGTGGTTTCTCCACAAAACTTTAACTTGAGGTATAACCTTGGAGCGTAGAATATGTTCCTTCTTATCCAAGATTTGAACAGGAACTTCTTCATACGTCAAATCCTCCGCTATTTCGTCCGGTTCTAACTCAATAATGTGGTTCGGGTCTTCCACATATTTGCGTAACATGGATATGTAGAAAACGTTATGAACACGAGACATACTTGGCGGTAAAGCGAGTCTATAAGCCACAGTTCCTACTCGATCGAGGATTAAAAATGGACCGATGAATCGAGGATTTAGCTTTTCTCTCTTTCCAAATCTCGTAACTCCTTTCCATGGAGCAACACGTAAGAACACATGATCTCCTACATCAAATTCCACGTCCTTTCGATGAAGATCAGCATAACTCTTTTGTCGATCTTGTGAGGTTTTTATACGTTGTCGGATCGTTTGAATCTTTTCTGTAGTCATACGTACCAACTCCGGTCCCAACAACGTTGCTTCGCCCACCTCATCCCAGCATACTGGAGAACGACATTTTCTTCCATACAATGCTTCGAATGGAGCCATGCCAATACTTGCTTGATAACTGTTGTTGTAGGAAAACTCCACCAATGGTAAGAACTTGTCCCAACTTCCTTTGAAGTCAAAGACACAGAGTCTTAATAGATCTTCAAGAGTTTGAATAGTCCTCTCTGATTGTCCGTCCGTCTGAGGATGATATGCTGAACTAAATCGTAACTCCGTGCCCATAGCTTTTTGTAAACTAACCCAAAATCGTGAAGTGAATCTTGGGTCTCGGTCAGAAACTATGGATACTGGCATACCATGCAGTCTTACAATCTCGTTTATGTACATACGAGCAAGACGTTCAAGTGTATAAGTTTCTCGTATCGGTAAGAAATGAGCAGACTTGGTCAATCTATCAACAATGACCCAAATCGCATCAATACCTTGAGAAACCCTAGGAAGACCGGTAACGAAATCCATGGTAATGTGCTCCCACTTCCATTCTGGAATTTCAAGTGGTTGCAATGGACCTTTTGGTACTTGATGCTCCGCTTTGACTCGTTGACAAGTTAGACACCTTGAGATAAACAACGCTATCTCTCTCTTCATATTGCTCCACCAAAATGTATGACGAAGATCATGATACATTTTGGTACTTCCAGGATGGATTGCAAACGGTGTGTTGTGCGCCTCCATCATGATTTCATACTTTAAATCAGGGTTGTTAGGAACACAAAGTCTGGAGTTGACTCAAAGTATTCCTTCTTCATCGATTCTTGCTTCCGATATAGCACCTTCTTGCACTTTCTTCTTCATACGCATCAGCTCCAGGTCTGTAGCTTGAGCAGCTTTAACTTTATCGATTAAAGTCGGTTCTACTCGTATATTCGCCATCATCACATGGGTCCCTGGAGTCTTTAACTCTATCTCCATCCTTTGCAAGTCACACAAAATGGGCCTTTGCGTTGTTAATATTGCACTTGTACCCGCATATGATCTTCTACTCAATGCGTCAGCTACCACGTTCGCTTTTCCAGGATGGTATTGAATGGTATGATCATAATCTTTCAACAGTTCAAGCCAACGTCGTTGTCGCATGTTGAGTTCCTTTTGAGTGAAGAAATATTTGAGACTTTTATGATCCGTAAAGATCTCCACCTTCTCCCCATACAAGTAATGCCTCCAAATTTTAAGTGCAAAGACAACAGCTGCCAACTCTAGATCATGAGTAGGATAATTCCTCTCATATTCCTTGAGTTGTCTTGATGCATAGGCTATGACTTTTCCATGTTGCATGAGAACGCATCCCAACCCTTTGCTCGAAGCATCACTGTAGATGACAAATCCCTCCGAGCCAGATGGTATTGTTAGAACAGGTGCTGAAATGAGTCTCCTCTTGAGTTCTTGAAAACTCTGCTCACATTCTTCGCTCCAACCAAACTTTGTATCTTTCCGAGTCAGCTGAGTTAATGGAGTAGCGATTCGAGAAAATCCTTCCACGAATCTCCGATAATAACCAGCTAAACCAAGAAAGCTACGTACCTCGGTCACTGATTTAGGTTGCTCCCAGCTTTGAATAGCTTCAATCTTTGCCGGGTCAACCGATATTCCACGACTTGATACTACGTGCCCAAGGAATGCTACCTCCTCCAGCCAGAACTCGCATTTCTTCAACTTGGCATAAAGCTTGTATTCACGAAGCTTTTGGAGTACCAGCCTCAAGTGTTGCTCATGATCTTCACGGCTTTTGGAATAAATAAGGATGTCATCAATAAAGACGACCACAAAGTGATCCAAATATTCCTTGAATACCCGGTTCATCATATCCATGAAGGCAGCAGGAGCATTAGTCAATCCAAAGGACATGACTAGGAATTCATAATGCCCGTACCGAGTTCTAAAAGCCGTCTTTGGAATATCCTCAGTTCTAACCTTCAGCTGATGATATCCAGAACGAAGATCGATCTTTGAAAAGAATTGTGCTCCTTGCAACTGGTCAAACAGGTCATCAATACGTGGCAATGGGTACCTATTTTTGATGGTGACATGATTCAACTCCCGATAATCAATACAAAGTCGCATACTCCCATCTTTTTTCTTCACGAACAGAACAGGAGCACCCCAAGGAGAAGTACTAGGACGAATAAAACCAATGTCTAACAATTCCTGCAGTTGGGTCTTTAACTCCTGAAGTTCAATAGGAGCCATTCGATATGGAGCTTTGGAAATGGTTTTGTACCGGGTTCAAGGTCGATACAAAATTCAATTTCACGCTCTGGGGGTAGGCCAGGAAGTTCTTCGGGAAATACGTCAGGAAATTTATTAACAACAGAAATATCATTCAAAGCTGACGTATTTTTGTTTAGATCTGTGACATGAGCTAAGAAAGCTTGACATCCGTTTTTCAATAAACGAATAGCTTTATGGCTTGAGATGACAGCGATTGATTTTAATGGTTTGGTTGCTTGAATTCGCATAATAGGTCGATTAGGAATATGAAAGCTAACAACCTTACGAAAACAATCAATTTTTGCATAATGAGTAGTTAACCAATCAATCCCTAGAATCACGTCAAATGCAAGTATTTTTAATGAAATCAGATCGATAGGTAATGTGTGGGTACCAACTTGAACCAAACAAGACTTATAACCAGTGGAGGTAATGAAGGTTTCTCCCAACGGAGTTTCCACAGATAAGTCAAAGTCTAATTTCTCCGGAATCAAATTTAATCGATGAGCGCAAGTAGGAGAAATAAAAGAATGGGTTGAACCGGTATCAAATAAAGTATAAACTTCTTTAGAGTTTATGATAAGCTTACCCGTGATGACCTCATTCGGGTTCCTTGCTCTCTGGGAGTTCACAACAAACGCTCTCCCTTGCACAACCGGTTTTGACTTTTCTGGGACGGCTTTTGGTGCCTCCATCCTAGCTGAATTTGTTTTCGGTAAACGACAAAATCGGGCTAAATGACCTTCTCTTCCACAATTATAACATGCTTTGGACGGCATCGCGCAGTTTGGACTGATGTGCCCCTCCCCTCCGCATTTGAAACATATGATAGGTGGTCGTTCTCCTTCCTTAACGACAGGTGCTGGTGCTGACGTCTTTCCGTCATTGTTGAATCTCCTCTTCTTGAAATGTCCATTCTTATTGTTTTGGCCCTGATTACCACCGAAGTGGTTACCATTTCTGGCCTGTTGATTCCCTCCACGCTTGTTGTCACCGCTTCGATGACTGCTCTCACTGGTATTATCATTTTGCCGGCTGCTCTCTTTTGGTTGCGTTGTCTCGTTATCGCGCTCCACCAACTGAGCCCTATTTACAACATCTGAATACAAACACAGTTTATGAGAAACAAGATGTTGACGTATCTCCGGCTTCAAACCTCTTAAAAACATCCGCGTCATTCTTTCTTCATTATCCACCAGGTGGGACGCAAACCGGGATAACTCCGCAAATTTTGCCTCGTACTGCGACACGGTCATATTATTCTGCTCCAATTTGATGAACTCCACCTCCTTCATGTGACGAATACTCTCGGGAAAGTATTTGTCGTTAAACAGATCTTGAAACTTCTCCCAAGACATCTTCAGTGCGGCAGGTTGAGTACGCTTTATCGATTCTCACCAGTAATCTGCCTCTCCTCGCAACATAAAGGCGGCAAAGGGAACCTTTTGCTCCTCGGAGCAACCCAAGACATCAAATATCTTGGTGATCTGCTTTATCCATGTTTTAGCTACAAGTGGTTTGGGTTCTCCCTTAAACTCCGGTGGTCCCAGCTCCTTAAACTGTTTAGCGGTGACCGCCTGAGAGTTTCCAGTATTTCCACCTACGTTGTGGACAGGAGCCGCTTTCACCTGTTGTTGCATGAATTGCATAAAGCCTCTGAACATTTGATCATTCATCATTTGGTCAGTGTTGTTGTTTGCATGAGGATTGACACCTTCCTGATGCACATTATCCTGATTATTGATATGTGGTGAATCAACAGTCGTCTGTGCTCCATTGCTATTCTCAACATTCTCAGATGCCATTTTCAGATACTGCCACAAAATAAAAATTAATTGATATGTCATATATTATCCTTATATTATGACCGACCAATTAAATACCATGCAAATAAACTTAGGTATGTCATACTAGCGAAGGAATTCCCCGTCTCTCCCCTCCTAGTTCTATTCTCACATCTTAGCCAGGGATCATATCCCTAAGCTCTGATACCAACTGTGACGCCCCCAAAATTAGGTATACATCACCCATCTTGGGTCGTCAGATACATAGTACAGAATACAAATACAACTGATTAATACATCTGTCGTGTACAATACGACAAAACATAAACTGTGAGTTTGAATACAAATATTATCTTCTAGAGAGTATTCATACTCAAAAGGAGTCCTCATTACATTTATTAACACACCATTACATAGAATAGTGAGGACTACTAACTAATACTATCATTCGGACCATCACTCCGTACCCCGACTTGTCCCAGCTACGTTCTCATTTCCTGAAGAGAACAGTGAAAGAAAGGGTGAGCTCAACTAGCCCAGTAAGAAATATTATGACTAAGATAATGCAGAATAAATTATCATTAGCCTTCAACAATGTTAAACTGATAAAATATAATAGACATCAAGTTTAACTGTAGCGGAACAAGCAATCCATTAAAAGAGTCAAGTAGAAAATAAACTCTACTATCTTTTATGATTTAAAAAGTTTTTCAACACTGTAATCGCTGAGACTCAGCTTAATAAAATAATCCACATCATCGAATCACCCCTGCACTACGGCCAAGGATATTCGTGTATTCATTAATGGTCATGATCATGCCAACAACTGTCCATCAATGCACTACGGGCCAATGAGGACTTTTACCACATCATTTGTAACATTACGGTCATGATTATACCGATAATCCCTGGTCATAATCATACCAAGTCCATTTATGCACAACAGGCCACAGATGACTTTCAACATTTTATAAACATGAGGATGATGACAATGATATAAGAATTCAATAAAACAAGTTCAAGAATTAATTTATCCAGGAATTAACAACGTCCAAATTGTCAACATGATACTGCATTGTGGAGTAAAATTCAAGAATGCTTAGAAAAATATTTTCTTGAAAAGATACTGGATGAAACGCAACTATCAAGGATATTCCACAAATTTCATGGAGTATAGAAGTCAAAACTTAACCAACTGAGTATAATAAAGAATGGAATAACAAAAGAAATCACCATGCATGCGATAGACCGCACAGACAGGTTATTCCAACAGAATAATAAATAATGGAACCAGGTCCGGCGTAAACGCACAGACAGGATATTCCGACAGAATAATAAATAACCTGTATACGCGGTCTACCCTATACTTGGTGACATTCTTCTATTATTCTGTTGGAACATCATGTCTGTGTGTTTTACACCGGACCTGGTTCCGTTTTTATTATTATTCTGTTGGAACATCCTGTCTGTGTGTTTTTACACCGGACCTGGTTCCGTTTTTATTATTTGTGACGCCCCCAAAATGATGTGGTAAAAGTCCTCATTGGCCCGTAGTGCATTGATGTAAGACCCCAACTTTTATAAATAAAGATGAATTTTCTATAAATATCATTTTTGAATATTATGAAGTTAATTTGATATAATGTTATAGTTGTGGATAATATTTATAAATTTTGCAAAGTAAGCAAGTTGTTATAAAATATTCGTTTGGTCGGGGAATATTCTTTTTGTCGGGGAATATTCGTACGACGGCACAATCATTGGTGGACCCCACAACGGAATTATTGTCGGATTGAGAAAACGACAGAATTATCTTTCTATAAAAATAACAGCTGAGGTGTTACCGTTAAAATCGTTAAAACTGTTGAACTACTTGGTAGTAAAAGTACAGTAATACGCGTGGTTGCATAGTAGCACACGGTATTGATTATTGATGCTTACGTGAGAAGTCACTCAGCTATACTCAATTATTGCTACAGTAATTGCTGCATCATATCTCTTAAATTATTGTCATAGTATCATCTGTATAATATGTTATATTATTGAGACGTTGTGGTAAGTTTAGTTATTTTATGGGGGGCCATATGTCATCATCTAAGAGTCTCTTCGTCAATAGTAATTACCGTCGTCAATAGTAATTACCGTCGTCAATAGTATTTACCTTGGTCAATAGTAATTACCTTCGCAATAGTATTTACCTGGTCAATAGTAATTACTTTCGTCAATAGTAGTTGTCCCTTCAATATTACCAAGAGTCATTGACCCTTCGTTAAGACCAAGAGTCATTTGACCCTTCGTTAAGACCAAGAGCCACCCTCATTTTTTCTATAAATAGAGGCCTAGCGGGCTTCATTATTTTTCACGAATTCATTCAACTATAGAGAGAGAAAGTATAGAGAGAAATAAAGAGAGAGAGACTAAAAAGTATTCTGATACATCACTTTTCCCAATATCCAGTTCTTTTAAGGTAGGGAATATTATTTCTTTATATTCCATGAAGAGAACTTCTGTTATTCCATTCTTATTATTCTGTTGGAATAACCATATAACGCGGTATACCCTATACTTGGTGACATTCTTCTATTATTCTGTTGGAACATCCTGTCTGTGTGTTTTAACACCGGACCTGGTTCCGTTTTTATTATTATTCTGTTGGAACATCCTGTCTGTGTGTTTTACACCGGACCTGGTTCCATTATTTATTATTCTGTCGGAATATCCTGTCTGTGCGTTTACGCCGGACCTGGTTCCATTATTTATTATTCTGTTGGAATAACCTGTCTGTGCGGTCTATCGCATGCATGGTGATTTCTTTTGTTATTCCATTCTTTATTATACTCAGTTGGTTAAGTTTTTGATTTCTATACTCCATGAAATTTGTGGAATATCCTTGATAGTTGCGTTTCATCCAGTATCTTTTCAAGAAAATATTCTTCTAAGTATTCTTAATTTTACAAACTCCACAATGCAGTATCATGTTGACAATTTGGACGTTTTAAGTCTGGATAAATTAATTCTTGAACTTTTTTAATTGAATTCTTATATCATTGTCATCATCCTCATGTTTATAAAATGTTGAAATCCATCTGTGGCCTGTAGTGCATAGATGGACTTGGTATGATTATGACCAGGGATTATTCGGTATAATCATGACCGTAATGTTACAAAGATGTGGTAAAAGTCCTCATTGGCCCGTAGTGCATTGATGGACAGTTGTTGGCATGATCATGACCATTAATGAATACACGAATATCCTTGGCCGTAGGCAGGGGTGATTCGATGATGTGGATTATTTTATTAAGCTGAGTCTCACGATTACAGTGTTGAAAAACTTTTTAAATCATAAAAGATAGTAGAGTTTATTTTCTACTTGACTCTTTTAATGGATTGCTTGTTCGCTACAGTTAACTTGATGTCTATTGTAAGACCCCCCCCGAATTTTATGAAATAAAAAGTATTCAATTTTTCTTATAATTACAATTCAGTAAATGGTTAAATTGATAAAAGTTTAAAGTTATGGGTGAAATATGATTTTTTTTCAATAAGCAAGTGGTTATAAAATAATCATTGTTGTCGGGGAATATTCGTTTGGTCGTGGAATATTCTTTCTGTCGGGGAATATTCGTACGACGGCGCAGCTATTTGTGGGCCCCATAACGAAAACGGTCGAATGAAGATAACGACAAAATTGAGTTTTTATAATTAACGGCGTAGTTGTTACCGTTAACACTGTTGAAATACCCGTGGTTAAAATACAGTAATACGCGTTATTGCACAGTAGCACACGGTATTGCATAGTATTTTTTAAAATTATTGATTCTACGTAAGAAGGCACTACTGAATAATTGTCACAGTAATTACTGTTCAATATTTTATGTTATTGATTCAATAATTACTCTGCGTTGATATTTTATATTATTGTTGTTTCAATAATTGTTGCTGCACAGTATCTCCATTATCAGATCAATAATTCATATTATTTGAATAATATTATTAGATAGCATTATTGGCAATGTCTAGAAAGTTCTGTCTAAGGAGAGGTTTGGTCATCTAATTGCGCGCCAGTAAGGAGAATTCTTTTTGGAAAGCCCCCTCTTTCCTGGGAACGGCCTGGTTGTCATAAATGTGATTCTGTAATATTATTTGTGAATAATTAATTATTGATTCATATGATAAGAAAATATTTATTTTATGTGGATATAAATGAGGGATATATTTTTGTGGTTAAAAATGAAGGAGTTAATGTTGAGATTTTTATCCGTATTTTTGTCGGAATGGAGGTATTAAAAATCAGGGTTTTTGAGATATTTTGCGGGGGTTATAATTTTTAATCCGACCGTTGGATCGTGGTAATTTTTGGATATGTTATACATATATAAGTTGAGTATATGTCCACAAATTTTGAACCGTTAAAAATGAACGTATGATTTATTATGAATTTTACGAGATGACTGGTTCAGAAATTGTTGAATTTTCGGAGTTTAATCATTTTGGTGGAAATTCTAGAATTGGTGGGCCCCACTTGTGGTTGGTGAAGAAATGTGCTGAATTATATTTCAAATGTGGTGGGTGGGAATAGTAGCAGGTAAAGCCATCAGGTTGCAGGTCAAACCTACCAAAATTTTCCTATAAATAGAGGGCTAAGTTAGAATTGAAAATCACACCAGAAACATAAGCTTTCTCTCTTTCTCTCTCTAGATTATGAAGTGTATTTTGTGAGTATTTAGATACTTGGTGAGTTTCTATTCATCAGTGCAAGTTTCCTTCAGCCTTATACCGATCAGAAGTACTACTGCTCTTTTGAGGTAAGGGAGGGGGATAGTAAGGGATAGTAAGGGATTTTAAGGGTTGTTATGATTTTCAGTTTCGTAATTTTTCTGAATTTCAAAAATTCTGGAAAAATTTGAAATGATATTTTGATGAGTTTTCTTGATTGTGTCCAAAAATGGTGATTTTTGGATGTATAGATTGAGAGTTATGAATTTTATGAGAAAAGACTATTTTAAAAGTAACCGCTTATAATTCCTTGTGGTTAACTCCAAAATTGATGAAATTTTTATTGGAAGTACATGTATATGATAGAAGTATACTCTGTAAATTTCAGAATTTTAGACAAAAGTACAATTTTTGATAAATGTCTAATATATTCGGCTATTTTGGCCATATGAAAAATAGTAAATGACTTTTAAAAATTCTGAGAAAAATATATGTTCACTATGGGACTATATTATGCTAAATCCCAGAAAAGAAATATTTTTGGAACTGATTTGGTATTTTTCATGAAAATGGTCTAGTTATGAGTAAATGAATTAAATATGTTTTGTGAAGAAAGAAAATTGGAAAATAGGATTTTATGGCTTGAGAATCCTATATGAGGTATATGCAGATTTTTGATGAGGGTTTTGGTTATTGATGATGAAATTTATGAGTTGGCATTTTATGATGATTAAATGCATTAATTAGTAAAGTGTAAACAATTAAATAAATTGTTTATAAGCTTAAGAAATGTTATTCTTTCAATATCATTATACCGAAATATTGGTATGAATTTTATTGTAGAATTTCTATCTTTTTGTCGGGGTTACTATTCATGAGTTACGAATATTACTCTTGAGATTAAAACTATATGTTGATCATATTATTTTTATCATCATATATAACATTTTCTAACCCTGATGTTGAAATCTCTTTCACTGGAGTGTAAAGATGGGTAGATTATTGGTATGATCATGACTAGGGTTCTCTTTGGCCTGTAGTGCAAAGTTGAATTGTGACTGGTATGATCATGACCATTGAATTATAATTGAATATCTTTAGCTTAAGTGCAAAGGTGAATTGATTAACATGGTTATAATTATTGTGTATATAAATTCTGAAATGATTATATATTTCTTTGAGATATGAATATATTTGGCCTGATGAAATATGATTTGTTGAGGAATATCTTTGGCCTGTAGTGCAAAGATGAATTGATGAATATCTTTGCCTTAGTGCAAAGATGAATGTAATGATATCTTGGCCTAGTAAAGATGCATAATATTTGGCCTGAGTGCAAAGATAAATTGTGATGAATATCTTTGGCCCGTAGTGCAAAGATGACTGTTGTTGAATATCTTTGGCCAGTAATGCAAAGATGAATTGTGATGAATATCTTTGGCCTGTAGTGCAAAGATGAATGTTGATGAATATCTTTGGCCTGTAGTGCAAAGATGGTCTGTTGATGAATATCTTTGGCCCGTAGTGCAAAGATAAACTGTGTTGAATATCTTTGGTCGTAGTGCAAAGATGGATTTATTAGTATGATTATGAACAGGAACTGTGATTTGGTATAACCATGATCTTTGATGTTTCAGGTAAAGACAGGTGATGAAAATATTCTTCGTCCTGGGTGCGAAGAAAAATTTAGAATCACAATTATGATTATGAGTTATTCATATGATTGTGGAAAGGAACTGTTGATTGATGTTACAGGGATAAAACATTGTTGGTGGATTTTTAACATGGAGAAGATAATAGACTTTATAGTCTATTTGACTCTTCTAATGGATTGCTCGTTCCGCTGCAACTATTGAAATTTTTATCATTTACCATATGTTCTAAATCTCTGATTTATTATTGATGAAGGCTATTGATAATTTAATTATCTTTAGTCATGATATTCTTTACTGAGCTAGTTGTGCTCACCCTTTTGCTTCACAATTCCTTTCAGGTAATAAGAGTGTAGCTGGGTCGAGCGAGGGGTAACGGGAAAAGAACGGTGGTCTCTAGCTGTGGATGTTCTCCCGAAGCAGTATAGAAAAGTTCATTTAGTAGTTATATTTGGTGAATCCAATAGGGTAAGGTGTACCCAACGTTGGAAGGGTGGTTTTGCCACTATCATACAAGATGTCTAACGACATACAACCTCGTGTCATCATAAGACAGGGATGTGCTCATCCACTTGCTGAGTATATCATACGCACTACCTATATAATCTTGGTGTTTGTTTGAAGTATAATTCTCAATTAGAGACAGTGGAGATAATGATATGTCAAGAGAAGACTCACCATTGGGAAGAATATGATAGTAATCTTCTCGTTTTTCTGGGGGGTCTTGGGTCAACCAAGGATAATTCTGTGGCCATATGATATCTATCATAACCTAGACGCGTGGCCTCCCATGTACGAAGGTTTCCTTGAGCACTTCCCAAAGATTCTAATTTCTAAAACAGTTTTTGACTATACCTTTATGTAAGGTGTTATTGTGAGTGATGTCCACGGTTGGAACATGAGTCACATTTGGTATATATTTGTATCCAAACTCACAGCATATGTGTTGTTGTATTTTGCACGACAATTGTTGTAATAAAGTTGTAGTTGTTTTCTGTACCATGTATTTGGCGACTCAGAAAAGGTTGGATGGAAGGACCTATTTTGGGGTGTCACAGGTGGTATCAGAGCTTAGGGATATGATCTCTGGCGGAGATCGGGGAATACAACTAGGAGGGGAGAGATGAGTAAATCCTTCGCTAGTGTGTCCTACCTAAGCTTATTTGTTGGTCAGTCATAATATCGGGAATTATGTGATGTTAATTTGTTAAATTAACCCTTGTTTTGAAGCTGTATTCTAGAATGATATCTGAAATACAGGAGATGAGCAATGGAGAAATTATGATGACAAGGAAGATGGAATCTGAAATGAAAGCAAGGTATTCTCAACTCTTTGAAATACCAGGTACGTAAATTTCGGGGACGAAATTTCATAAGGAGGGGAGATTGTAAGACCCCGAATTTTATGAAATAAAAGTATTCAATTTTTCTTATAATTACTATTCAGTAAATGGTTAAATTGATAAAAGTTTAAAGTTAGGTGAAATATGAATTTTTTTTCAAAATAAGCAGTGGTTATAAAATAATCATTGTTGTCGGGAATATTCGTTTGGTCGTGGAATATTCTTTCTGTCGGGAATATTCGTACGACGGCGCAGCTATTTGTGGGCCCCATAACGAATAACTGTCGGGTGAAGAAAACGACAAATTTGAGTTTTTACAAATAACGCGTAGTTGTTACCGTTAACACTGTTGGAATACCCGGTGGTTAAAATACAGTAATACGCGTTATTGCACAGTAGCACACGGTATTGCATAGTATTTTTGAAAATTATTGATTCTTACGTAAGAAGGCACTACTCAATAATTGTTACAGTAATTACTGTTCAATATTTTATTTTATTGATTCAATAATTGCTGCGTTGATATTTTATATTATTGTTTTTCAATAATTGTTGCTGCACAGTATTTCCATTATCAGATCAATAATTCATATTATTTGAATAATATTATTAGATAACATTATTGCAATGTCTAGAAAGTTCTGTCTAAGGAGAGGTTTGGTCATCTAATTGCGCGCCAGTAAGGAGAAATCCTTATTGGAAAGCCCCCTCTTTCCTGGGAACGGCCTGGTTGTCATAAATGTGATTCTGTAATATTATTTGTGAATAATTAATTATTGATTCATATGATAAGAAAATATTTATTTTATGTGGATATAAATGAGGGATATATTTTTGTGGTTAAAAATGAAGGAGTTAATGTTGAATTTTTATCCGTATTTTTGTCGGAATGGAGGTATTAAAAATCAGGTTTTTTGAGATATTTTGCGGGGGTTATAATTTTTAATCCGACCGTTGGATCGTGGTAATTTTTGGATATGTTATACATATATAAGTTGAGTATATGTCCACAAATTTTGAACCGTTAAAAAATGAACGTATGATTTATTATGAATTTTACGAGATGACTGTTCAGAAATTGTTGAATTTTCGGAGTTTATCATTTTGGTGGAAAATTCTAGAATTGGTGGGCCCCACTTGTGGTTGGTGAAGAAATGTGCTGAATTATATTTCAAATGTGGTGGGTGGGAATAGTAGCAGGTAAAGCCATCAGGTTGCAGGTCAAACCTACCAAAATTTTCCTTATAAATAGAGGGCTAAGTTAGAATTGAAAATCACACCAGAAACATAAGCTTTCTCTCTTTCTCTCTCTATATTATGAAGCATATTTTGTGAGTTTTTAGATACTTGGTGAGTTGCTATTCATCAGTGCAAGTTTCCTTCAGCCTTATATCCGATCAGAAGTACTGCTCTTTTGAGGTAAGGGATAGTAAGGGATAGTAAGGGATAGTAAGATTTTTTAGGGTTTTATATTTTCAGTTTCGTAATTTTTCTGAACTTCAAAAATTCTGGAAAAATTTGAAATGATATTTTGATGAGTTTTATTGATTGTGTCCAAAAATGGTGATTTTTGGATGTATAATGAGAGTTATGAATTTTATGAGAAAAGACTATTTTAGTAATGCTTATAAAGGTTAAATTTAAAACTTTATAAGTCTTGATGGTTAACTCCAAAATTGATGAAATTTTTATTGGAGTACATGTATATGATAGAAGTATACTCTGTGAATTTCAGAATTTTTGGACAAAAGTACAATTTTTGATAAATGTCTAAATATTCGGCTATTTTGGCCATATGAAAAATAGTAAATGACTTTTAAAAATTCTGAGAAAAATATATGTTCACTATGGGACTATATTATGCTAAATCCCAGAAAAGAAATATTTTTGGAACTGATTTGGTATTTTTTTGAAAATGGTCTAGTTATGAGTAAATGAATTAAATATGTTTTGTGAAGAAAGAAAATTGGAAAATAGGATTTTATGGCTTGAGAATCCTATATGAGGTATATGCAGATTTTTGATGAGGGTTTTGGTTATTGATGATGAAATCTTAAGAGTTTGCATTTTATGATGATTAAATGCATTAATTAGTAAAGTGTAAACAATTAAAATAAATTGTTTATAAGCTTAAGAAATGTTATTCTTTCAATATCATTATACCGAAATATTGGTATGAATTTTATTGTAGAATTTCTATCCTTTGTGTCGGGGTTACTATTCATGAGTTACGAATATTACTCTTGAGATTAAAACTATATGTTGATCATATTATTTTTATCATCATATATAACATTTTTATAACCCTGATGTTGAAATTCTCTTTCACTGGAGTGTAAAGATGGGTAGATTATTGGTATGATCATGACTAGGGTTCTCTTTGGCCTGTAGTGCAAAGTTGAATTGTGACTGGTATGATCATGACCATTGAATTTATAATTGAATATCTTAAGCTTAAGTGCAAAGGTGAATTGATCAACATGGTTATAATTATTGTTTATATAAATTCTGAAATGATTATATATTTCTTTGAGATATGAATATATTTGGCCTGTAGTGCAAATATGAATTGTTGAGAATATCTTTGGCCTGTAGTGCAAAGAGGAATGTTGATGAATATCTTTGGCCTGTAGTGCAAAGATGAATTGTTGAGAATATCTTTGGCCTGTAGTGCAAAGAGGTCTGTTATGAATATCTTTGGCCCGTAGTGCAAAGATGGATTGTTGTTGAATATCTTTGGCCTTGAGTGCAAAGATACCTGTTTTTGAATATCTTTGGCCGTAGT